>PVIU01015934.1:0-46589 GCA_004026605.1 Ondatra zibethicus
TTCTTCTATAATTTTGTTGAATATATTTTCTGGGTCTTTGAGCTGTGCTTCTTCTCCTTCTTCTACCCCTATTATTCTTAGGTTTGGTCTTTTTATGGTGGCCCAGATTTCCTGGGTTTTTTGTGTTAAGAATTTGTTGGATTTGTTGTTTTCTTTGATCAATGAGTTTATTTTCTCTATCGTATCTTCAGCATCTGAGATTCTTTCTTCTATCTTTTGTATTCTGTTGGTTATACTTGTCTCTGCCTTTCCTGATGGTTTATCCAGATTTTCCATCTCCAGCCTTCCCTCCGTTTGTGTTTTCTTCATTGCCTCCATTTCAGTTTTTATGTCTTGAACTGTTTCCATTACCTGTTTGATTGCTTTTTCTTGGTTTTCTAGGGTATCTTTGAGGAATTTATTCATTTATTCTAACTTTTTGTTAGTTTTCTCATCCCTTTCTTCAAAGGCGTTTTTCACATCTTCTTTAAAGGTCTCTATCATTTTCATAAAATTATGTTTAAAGTCGATTTCTTCTACTTCTTCTGGATTAGGTTGCTCAGGTTTTCCTGTTGAGTACTCGGTTTCTCGTGTTATCATGTTGCTTTTCAGATTGTTGGAAGAATTCTTGGATTGATGCCTACCCATCTCTTCCTCTGATTTCAGTCAGGGGAGACTCAGTGGGTTGGGGCCTCCCAGGACGGCTTGTACACACTCACCCGTCTGGATAGCTGATCTCAGTGCAGGAAGAGGAAGTCCCTTCTGGACTTCCGATCCTTCTGTACCTACAATATCAGCACACGGAGAGAGATTCTTGGGGTTCCAATGTTCCACAGAGGAAGGGGCAATCTTGCAGGGGCAGGGTGCAGCGTCCTGTTGATCAAAGAAGCCTGCAGGGACCTTACCACCAGGCTTGCACAACCTAACCAGTGTGAGCCGCCTCCGATCTCAGCACAGGAAGAGAGAGTGCTGGGGTATCAAAGCCCTACTGAGGAAAGGGCGATCTTGCGGGGGGTGGGGGGGGTGTAGTGTCCCGTGAAACAAAGTGGCTTGGCCGTGGGGATCTTACCACCAGGCGGGCACAGCCCTACCAGTGTGCGCCTCTGATCTCAGCACAGGAAGAGAGAGTGCCCTGTTTCTTTTAATTTAAAAAAAACTATCTTTTTTTTCATTTTGCATACCAATCACGGTTCTCACTCCTTCCTCTCCTCTCATCCCCTCCAACTTTTTCTCAGTGTTATGTCTTCATGTGTGCCTAGAGACCAGAAGAGGCCACCAGATCTCATTATAGATGGTTGTGGTTGCTGGGAATTGAACTCAGGACCTCTGGAAGGGCAGTCAGTGCTCTTAACCACTGAGCCATCTCTTCAGCCCCTAATTACTTTGATTTTACCATTCAATGTATTTGGTCCCATTTGTTGCAGTAGGAAGCTTTTCTGGTGATGGCTGAACAAGAAACTGATCTCCAAGCTTAAATGAATGTCAATAGTAGTCACTATTGCTATGTTCCTCTAGCAGAACAGTAACATTTGATCTTCCCCTAGGTCCCTAACCTATCTGACCTCCCAAGTAGTGTCAAAGATGGGTTCCAACTCATTAACTGAGCCTTAACTCCAAACAGAGAGTTGTTGGTTATTTCAGCAACTTTTGTGCCACTATTGTACCAGTGTATCTTGCAGGCAGACCACTACTCTAGATGACCGGATTTTTACCTTGTTTGGTATTTATCTTTATCCTCTAGTCGTGTGCAGAGTACCTTTAATTACTATGAACAATAGTCACCAGGAGTAAAGTTACTAGGTAGGCACCAACTTAACTTCTCCATGTTCAGTGAGTTATATATGTGTTGTCTTCAGTAATAGGGCTGTGCCATCAGTTTGTGTGGGGCAACCAAAAGCCTTACCAATATCCTGGGTTGTTTTGGGGTTTCCATGGGTCCCCTTTGGCCAACAACTTGATTAGACGTAACCCATTCCTAGCACTGGAGGTTGCATTGGGTGGCAAGAGATGTGTATTTGGGTCTTTTACTGCACAGTTAGTTGGTGATTCCAATTAAGATTTATTTTCCATATGTATTTATTGTAAAGAAGCTTCTACTGTATTAATTAAGCTTAGTTTTTAACTGCCCCTCCCTATATTCTCTCCATTGTACTCTTTTCACCCTACCCATTTGACCTTCCTGCTTCATCCTGCCTTCCCATGACTATTCTATTTCCTCTTTCTAAGGGGATATTTCCCTCCCCTCAAGTCCCTCATTCTCTACCTAGCCTCTGTGGTTTATATTGACTGTAAATTGTTTATCAATGACTTAACATGTAACATCCACATATAGGCAGATACAAACCATATATGTCTTTTGGGGTTTACCTCACTCATAATAATTTTTTTCCTAGCTCTAAACATTACCTGTGAATTTAATAATTTTGTTTTTCTAAACTGATGAGTAATATTCCATTGTGAAAATGTACCATATTTGCTTTATCCAGTCATGATTTGAGGGACATCTAGGCTGTTTCCAGTTTCTGGCTATTAAGAACAGAGCAGCAATGAACATGGTTGAGCAAATGTCTCTGTGGGAGGATGAAACATCCTTTGGGTATATGCACAAGAGTGAAAATAAAAAAAATTACTAAGTACTCAGGATATAGATTAGTGGAAGAGCATTTGCATAAAATGTTGAAAAGCCCTGGGTTCAATTCCAAGTACACAAAGGGAAAAATAGAAACTTTAACTCTTTACCCCCAAAACACAACTTGATAAAAAGATGGATTATCTTTGAACCAGGAAGTAGGCTTTTTTCAGACATTGTCTGGTACAGCCTTGATTCTGGTAATCCCAGTCTGTGGAACTGTAAAACTCATTCTCTTATTTCTGTCTTACCCAGGCTATTTTATTATGTTATAGCTTCTGGAACAAACTTAGATAAATAACTTTTATTAACTTTTATTTTTATTTTTAAGGATGGTAGTATAATTACACTATTTCTCCCTTCTCTTTCCTCCTTCAAAAGCTTACCATGCATTCCCTACTAATACTCTTTTAAATTCATGGCACACCACACACGCGCACACACACACACACACACACACATTCCTAAATACATAAATACGTCTTGACCCCAAGAGACATGCTGACATGGAATGGAGAACCATGTCAGCATGTAGACAAAGAACTACATGGCAACTAAGGCATGCTGAGCAGGAGAGATAGTCTTCCCCAGGAAGAGCAAACCAATTGGTTGTACAATACCAAATGACTAATTTTAACAATATCATATGAGTTTCCTTTATTTCCTTTCTGGTCTCATTCATTCTTGGAAAAATATATACATAAGTGAATATGTATTTCCAATCCATGTTTTTATACCATTATTACATATATGTGTATAAAAATTATATTTCAAATGGCTATGATACATACACACTTCACTTTTTGTTGTACTGAATGTTAAGCTTTTGTGTCCTATGCATATAAATACAAGAAAGTCAGATGCATTCTGTCGAACTTCAATGACATAATGTATCACAGGTCTAGCTTATAATAGTTTGTGGATTTCTTTGATACACAACCGAATAACAGTGTGCACTCTTTCTTGATGTTTTCTTGTTCAATTAATGAACACTTTTTAACTTTCATTGATCCTTTGTGGATCTCACAGCATGCATTCTGATCCCACTTATTTCCCTGTTCCCTCACATCTGCATTTACCCTCTGCCCTTGCAATCTCCCAGAAATCAAAACCAAATTTAAAAGAAAAATTAAAAACAAACCAAACAACAAGAACAAAACAAAACAAAGACAAAATAAAAATATAAAGAAGAATCTTATTGTGGAAGCTGTAGTGCGGCCCATTGAATCACACAATATACCCTTTAGTCAATTCATCTTAATTGCATGGACTAATTACCATGGGTCATTGATCTGGTTCAAGGTCTCTGACCTCTACTACACCACTGATAATGGGCTCTCACTGTGGCTCCTCTTGGATACCCTGTTGTCCTTCATTGTGGAGATCCTGCTGTTTTCGATCTATAGGTTCACCCCTTTCACAAGTACAGCAAGAACTAGAATTATTAAGTCCTAGGATCTGTACATTTTCTTATTTTCTGTATATATGCTTTATTTTCAAAAGGTGTACACTAATTTACATTCCCATCAAATGTCTAAAGAATTTCTGATTTTCCTTGAAAAGTATTTTCAATATTTTGAAACTTATTTTTATATTATGGCTATCAACTTACATTTGACTGTCATTTAAACCATTTTAAGATGTTAGTCTCAAAATCTGTTTATAAGTATGTTAGCTCTTCTAGTATAAGTATGAAGAATTATAACTGAATGTATATATTGTCTATTTGACTTTTATATATATTCATAGAGATTTACTTATATGTTACAGAAATTAATCATTTAGTCATATTATTAGTATCTCACCTCATGAGTTTCACTATCATTTGACGGAACAATTTATTCTTTAATCATAAAAATATACTCCTATAATTTCTACTATAATTATTGAAGTATTTATTTTTATACTTTCATTCATTTAAAATTACATTAACATTTGCTGGTGATATGTGGTACAATTTTAAAGTATTCTATACAGAGAACAAATGTTGCTAACATCACTTTATTGAAAAATTGTTTCCTTGCATTGTGTTACATAGGAATGTATTTTATACAATAGTCAATATATAATATACTATATCTTTCCAGATTTTTTCAATTTATTCACCCACTTCATTTATTTCTTCAGAAATTATTATACATTTTATATGTAATTGGTGAATGCTTCTATTAAGCTCTACTTTTAGTGTATTTATTGTCTACTCTGATATTAATTGTTCTTGGTGAATTTTAGAATTAGTCTAGATCCATAAATAATTTCATTGCAAATTTGATCAGCATTATCTTCTATTTATAAATTGTTTTGAAGGGCACTGTCATCCTTTTCTTGTAATCATGGATTTAATTTTCATAACTATAATAAATATTTCCATTCCACTAATCTTTTGTGCTACTTAATAATACTATATATTTGCATCTTTGAAGACTGTACAACCTTTAGCTTTGCATATAAGTATGTAATCTTTTGTTATAATTCTAAAAAAATATTGCCATTCACAGTGTTACAACAATAAGATTTGGTGGATGGTAAGCATATTAAATTTTTTTGCTATGTCAGTCCAACAACTTGTAAAGTTTATTATTAGGTCTAATTAGTTTTGTGGTTTTTATATCTTTATGTAAGCTGTTTATCATTCCACTACATCTTCAAATTTTCTGTTCTGCCTCTTTATGCTGTGGCTCCTTACCTCATCTCCCAACCCACTTTCTGCCTCGCTGTGTCCCTCTCCAGTATATCACCTATAGGTCTCAAGATTAAGTGATGACATTGAAATAAGTAGTGTTGTTTCAATCATGTTTTAATAGGAATGCTTTTAAAATTCTGTGTATGGGATATCACAATATTTTTTTGGATGTCCCTGCTTTTTACATAAAAATGTGAATGAGCACTATGATATATGAGGTGTAAGTATGTAAATGTATTTACAACATGAGATTTATCCAGATATGAGGGGTGGTGCATGACAATTGTCTATATTCTGTCAATTATGTTTTAAATAAACACTGATTGGCCAGTAGTCAGGCAGGAAGTATAGGCAAAACAACCAGACAGGAAGTAGAGGCAGGTCAATGAGAACAGGAGAATTCTGGGAAGAGGGATGCTCCCTCTGCACTCCTGTGCAGACACCAACAAAGCAAGATGTGACCTGCCCCACTGAAAAAAGGTACCAAGCCCTGTGGCTAACATATACTAGAATAATGGGATAATATAAGTTATAAGAGTTAATACAAAGCTTGAGCTAATGGGCCAATCAGTTTATAACTATTTTAGACCTCTGTGTGATTTCTTTGGAACTTAACGACTGTGGGAACCAGGCAGGACAGAAAACCCCCAGTCAACATGAGGGGTAATTTGATTATAAACATAGAAAAAAATTGGAACATTACTTTTTTCCAAGAAAATGTCTCACTATGTAAAACTCAGACAATAAGTGGTTCCCAACGTGTGGACAACTGCATCCACATAAAGCCTGACAGAGCTTGGGAAGTGCTAGACAGAAAAGAATAGAGTCAAGCATGGCTTATTGATAGCAGCATTTTCTCAGATGGGCTCAGCTTGCTAGAGGCAAGCGTTCTCTTTTAAGAGAGGCTTCCTGACTCAACATTAGCTGCAATACCTTGCAGCACTTTTAAGAGGTCCTGCCACAAAACACTTAAATAGTGTTGATGAAAAGCTGACCAAATGCTTTTTGGTTTTTAGCTGTAGCAGGAAAAAAGCCATGCTGTTTTAAAATGCTGGCTTTCTGGGCCATCCTGCCAGGGCAAACTCTGACTCTTTCAGACAGGCGGTCTGACTATGGAGCATTTGAATGTGGTTTGTAAGCACAATGCTGCAGCTTGCTTGCTGGCAGGGACCTTGAAACACCATAGAGTTGTGGCAATAAAAATGGCTCTGATGGTACCTCTGCCATGAGCCTGGAATCTCAGAAAGCAAAGGAATGGGCTGGATCCAGCTGTCAAAGTCATGGCATTAAATCTACTCATATTGCTCAGCAAATTAAAGACTCACGTGGTCAGAAAAAGAGAGATATACAGTAAAGAGAGATTCAAAGACAAAGAAAACCTCTAAATAGTTTACAGTGTATTAAAAATATTTGCAAGCTTGGGAGAGTAAAGAAAGAGGTTAAAGTCCTTAAAATAAAAAAGAAAGAGAGTAGTTGGGTGTGGTAGTACACACCTTTAATCCCAACACTTGGGAGACAGAGGCAGGTAGATCTCTGTGAGTTCAAAGTGTGGTGGCACACGCCTTTAATCCCAATGCTTGGGAGGCAGAGGCAGACAGATTTCTATGAGTTCAAGAACAACCAGGTCTACAGAGTGACTTCCAGGACAAAGATAAACAGAAACCCTGTCTCAAAATGCCAAAAAATTAAAAATAAAAGAAATAGAGGTGAAAATAAAGCTACATAAAGATGAAAAGTACACAGTACACAGTCTGGATACTGTATGTTATTATGTTCTCGTTGAATTGTTTGAATGCTGAGGAAGGAACAATAGCTGCTAAATGATATTTGCTTATAAATGCTGCTGAATTAATTTAAGAAAGGTATTTTGTGTAGTACGAGGAGAGGGCTGCATTTCCAGCGCCCTGTTAGCTTATGTCTGAAATAATTACACAGAAACTGTATTCATTTAAACACTGCCTGACCCATAAGTTCTAGCCTTTTTTTGGCTAACTCTCACATCTTAAACTAACCCATATATAGTAATCTGTGTATCGCCATGGGGTCATGGCTGACCAGGAAGATTCTAACCTACATCCATCTCAGGCCAGAGAAACATGGTGTTTGTCCTACTGCCTTTTCTCTCACAGTATTCCATTCTGTCTACTTTGCCCACCTAAGGGCTGCCCTATCAAAAGGCCAAGGCAGTTTTCTTTTTTTAACCAATGAAAGTAACACAAATACAGAAGACCCTCCTACACCATTTTCATTTTTTTTTGTTTAAACAAAAAGAAGGCTTTAACTTTAACACAGTAAAATTATATTTAACAAAAGTTATCAAGTAAGAATTACAGTTACAGCATATTTTATCTTTTATCATGACAAAGGAAAACTTTAACTATAACTATCCATTTTTTAACTTCATCAAAGACTCCAGAAGGATATAATATTACTTAAGTAAACAAGTAATAAGTAATTTTTAAACTCTAGAAATGACAGAGACATCTCGTTACCTGTATACTCACCCAAAGTTTCTCTGTACCATTGGGGCATCCATTTTTAGCCTATAGGTTCATAGTATCCAGTAGACATTTTTATGGAGCAGGAAAATTTAAAGACAGTTTAGTTACTTCTTTTTGTATCCTGTAGAATGTCTCACAGACTCTTTTATGAATCAGGAACCCTGAAGGATCATCTCACCTTTAAGCAAGTTTAGTAGTCCTCTCTCTGTGGGTTCTTTGTGTTCATTTAAGCAGACCAGGCAAGAGCAGTTTCTTGCCCAAATGGCTATCAAACTCCATAAGGAGTCTCTTTAATGTCCTTCTTTTTCTTGAAGTAGCTGGTGTTGCTAGGAGCAGACATGTCTCATTGTCATGAAAAGCCCTAAGTTATTAAAACATTTACATGTTATGTTTTGTAGTCTTTGAAAGATATGAAGAATGTCTATCTAACTGAAATATCTGTATATATTTAGAAAATCTAACTAACATGACTACAAGCTTGACTATTATTGATGATTATCCATTAACAACCTATATTTTTTAATTTTACATTACATTTTTAAATGAACTACATAATCACAATACATTAATCAAGATCAGAAATTCATATAACAAAACTGACCTTAAATTTATATTAACAAAGTAAAATTTATACCAATGTAAATTATTCATATCTATATCATCTCCCCCTTTAAATGTAAAAGAACATTTATAAAAAAATAAAGTGGCGCCCAATGTGGGGCTGCCCTATCAAAAGACCAAGGCAGTTTTCTTTATTTAACCAATAAAAGTAACACAAATACAAAAGACTCACCTACACCAATTTTGAAAATACCTTGACTTCAAAATTGAAGTCAAAATGTATGTTACTTTGGAGAAGATGTTTTATTTTTGTTTCCACAGGAAATGAGAGGCTGTCGATTCATTCTGAGTTAAGAAAAATCAGGTTTGCTAAAGGAAGACCACCTGAGAAATCTCCAGTAGGAACAGATGGCCCAGATATCTGAGTTCTTCTACATCCAGAACAGATTCAAGACTTCTGCCTGAGGTGATCAAGACTCACAGGATACTCTAGTCAGGAATTGATCATAACTCTAAATTTTCTATAGGTCCCCATAAGATTATCAGCACCCACAACCAGCAGGAAGTAGCCTGGAAAACTATGCCCATATTCCCAAAAAGTGGACAATGGAGGTTCTTGGTTTTTTGTTTTTTTTTTTAGAGGGGGAAGTGGTGCGGGATAATTATCTATATTCTGTCAATTATGTTTTAAATAAATGCTGATTGGCCAGTAGCCAGGCAGGAAGTATAGGTGGAACAACTAGACAGGAAGTAGAGGAAGGTCAATGAGAACAGGAGAATTTTGGGAAGAGGGAAGCTCCCTCTGCACTCCTGTCCAGACACCAACAAAGCAAGATGTAACTACACTGCTGAAAAAGGTACTGAGCCATATGGCTAACATATACTAGAATAATGGGCTAATATAAATTATAAGAGTTAATACAAAGCCTGAGCTAATGCGTCAATCAGTTTATAACTATTTTAGACCTCTGTGTGATTTCTTTGGGACTTAATGACTATGGGAACCAGACAGGACAGAAAACCCCCAGTCAACATGAGGGGTAATTTGATTAAACATAGAAAAAAATCTTGGAACATTACTTTTTTTTTCCAAGAACATGTCTCACTATGTAACTTTGAATTCATTGAGATCTGCCTGCCTATGTCTCATGAATGTTGAGATTAAAGGTATGTGTCACCACATCTGGCCCTTGCTATGCTTGTCTTACTTTGTTGTTAAACCTACGGATACTAATTTTACACTTTTGATATTTATTTGAATTACTAAATCCACTTATTTTTACTAGTTATTGTTTCTTATTTTCCTTTGTTATTACAAAATAAAAATTCAGGAAATTCTTTAATGAGTAAATACAAGGTCAGCAGCAGTGAAAGCATGACACATGTCAATAAATGAAAGATTTTTAGCACTAACAACCCCTCTGCTTGCCCTGATCACTGTACCACCTTTCCCCATCAGAGAGAAACTCTTCTAATTTGTAGATTCATGTGTGTGTGTGTGTGTGTGAGAGAGAGAGAGAGAGAGAGAGAGACAGACAGACAGACAGACAGACAGAGACAAAGAGACAGAGTCACAGAGAGAGAGGGGAGACAAAAAGAGAGGGAGGAGAATGTAGTGGCATTTCAATTGTATTTTAATAACTAAAGCTTGCCTGAAGTTCAGAGAGTAAAACAACTGCACTGATCAGCCTTACAGACCAGGCAGTGGTAACACACAGCTTTTATCTCAGCAGCCATGCTAGCTTGCCATAGAAACCAGGCATAGTGGTGCATACTCTTAATTCTAGAACTAGAGATGATTGATTATAAGACTGGAGGAGACAGCTCTCAGTCTCTGTTTCAGTATTATTCTCAGATTCCTGGAGGCAGGATCACCATTTCAGACTGAGGTAGAGGTAAGAGACAGCTTTTTTGCTTTTTGGGTCTTAAGGTTGAATGCCAATTTCTCTCTCTAAGTTTTTATTAATCATGATTCAGGAGACAGGGAGAGAGATAGAGAATGAGAATGTTGGTCCCAGAGACAGAACAAATCTGGTCATCAGGCTATTTTGACTCACTGAGCCATCTCACCAGCTCCCCTAGGATGTTTGTAGTGATAATTTCATTGCTTATCTTTGCAGTATGATGCCAGTGTATGCATCTCTAAGAAATATTAATTTAGTCAAAACATATAGCATATGTTTACATGCTGAAATAATTACCACACTTGAGATTATTGACATTCAGCATCCTAAGAGGCTCCTTGTAACTTTTTTAATAACTGATTTCCCACTAGTTTGCTCTCTCCAAGCAACTACTCTTTTGCCTTCTGTTACTAAAGATTAGTTTTAACCTTTTAGAGTTTCTTTTAATCTTTTAGAATTTTATATACATCGAATAATGCATTATCATCTCTTTTGTTTGACCTGGATTTCTTTCATTTATCAAAATGTTTAGAGTGTTATACTGTTACCCTGTTTATTCTTCTGTATCATGTCTTTATTCCTTTTTAATTCTTTTAATATTTAATTTCCTTTAAAAATACTTTATTGTGTATATGTCACACAATGCACAATACACAATATACATGTGGAGGTCAGTCTAGCATTGTTAGGTGAATGAGTTCATAGTCTTGGTTCATATATTCATGGCACATGTGACAATTTACAGTTTTCTAGGTACATCACTCAAATCTTGTGTACTTGTAGATAGGAAACAAGATAAACAGACCCTTCTAATTGCCAGGCACCACTGTTTTAACAGAGTTATTTTTCTCTATTAGTTTACAAATCACCAATAACTGATACCTTTTTTTGAAGGTTTCATGAGATTATATACTGTGACCCATTTCCAGTTTGGGAATTCAGAGGAGTAGTTCTCTCTCTCTCTCTGTCTCTCTCTCTCTGTGTCTCTCTCTCTTTCTCTTTCACACACCCACACCCACACACATACATACTTTCACGTTTTTTATTAGAACAAACTTTATTCATGACCTTGGTGCTTCGTGTGACAGCTCTGCACATTACTAGCCTTAAAGAAGTTTTAGTGTTCTACATTTTGAGTCTTTATTGTGGCTCTTGTGGTATAGTCTCTACTTAGACTTTTAAGTATCAAAAACACACTCTCTCATGCAGAGATCATAGGTTGAATTAATCTTAATTGTAGTTTTGATGGTACAGAGAATCACCATGAATATGGAATTTGGGGCATATCTTTGAGGGAATTTCTATGTTCTATGTTCGCTTAATTAAAGTGTGAAAACTTGCCCTGAATGTAGGTACACCATTTTAAGGGTTATGGGTTTTGACTGAATGAAAGGGAGAAAGGACCTGAGCATCAGTTTTCCTCATTGTGTGCATCCTAACTGTGAACACAAACCTACTATTTCCATAACTTCCCCAAACAACACCAATTGTGAACCAAATGTTCAACTGCATGAGCCTAATGTGGGACATTTCTCATTCAAACTAGCACATTCTACTTTCTCCCTCCTATAGACTCAGGCCATACCATAATGTAAGGTTGTTTTAGTTTAATTTCAAATGTTCCCACAGCCTTTCACAGTTTCAACATTGCTTAAAAGTCTAAAAAGTCTTTGATACTCAAGTCTATCCCTTAATCATGACTCCCTATAAAATCAAATAGCAAATTACATACTTTAAACATACAACAGCACAGATTATACATCCCCATTCCAAAAGGAAAGTATGGTGATGTTTTCTTTGTGATCTAACAAATAAAGTTTACCTGAAGATCAGAGTGAGGAGATAAGCCACTAGTTAGCCAAAGAGGCCAAGCAGTGGTGGCACACACCTTTAATCCCAGTACTCAGGAGACAGAGGCAGAGGGATCTCTGTGACTTCAAGGCCATCCTGGACTTCATGAGATTGATCCAGTCTAAACAAGAAACAGAGTCAGGCAGTGATGGTTCACACCTTTAATCCTAGTACTTGGGAATCACATGCCTTTAATCCCAGCATGAGGATGAGGATGGTGGAGACAGGAAGGGATATGGCTGGGAGGAGAGAGGAATATAAGGTGGGAGGAGACAGGAGCTGAGGCATTCAGTCTGAGGACTTGTAGCGACAGGATACTCTTCTCAGTCTGAGGATTTCATAGAGATAAGCACTCTAATGGCTGATTGCTCTGCTTCACTGATCTTTCAACTTTCACCCGATAATATCTGACCCAGGGTTTTTATTATTAAGACCAATTAGAATTTGCACTACAGGGAGGATTAAACAGACCTTTCTTTCTGACCCATCTGTTCCCAAATACCTGGCAGCTGCTTCCCAAATTTCCACACAGAGATTTGTATTAATTGTAAAAGCTCAGCCAATAGCTCAGGCTCATTACTAACTAGCTTTATATTTTAAGTTAACCCATATTCCTTATTTACACTCTGCCTTGTGGTGGTACCTTTATTAGCATGACGTCTCCTGCTCCCTCTGTGTCTGGCTAGCTCTCCTGAATCTGCCTATCTCCTTTCCATCGTGCTTAGTTTGGTCATCCCACCTATACTTCCTGCCTGGTCAATCAACATTTTATTAAACCAAGTAGAGTGACAAATTGTTATAGTGTACAAGATGATTGTTCCACAGCAGGAGGAAAGTGAGGAAATACTCGACCAAATCAATACTTAAACCCATCAGGGCAAGAACCAAATCATATAGCTCCATGTCCAAATGTCTGAGATTTTAATTTCAAATGTCTTAGATGGTTCTGCTTCTTCAACTTTGTGGCTTGCAACATACATATCTTTTGGGGGGCTGTATCCACTTCCTATGTGCAGCTTGCCTTGGCAGATGTTGCATGTCTCTGGTATCTTTGGCATTTTCCCTACTTGAAGGAAATCATAAGTCTACAATTCTTATTGATCTGAAGCCATGAAACCTTTTTTTTTCTATTCATTCTATAACAGCTTATCACAAACTTTGTGAATTTTACAAGTTTCTGTAAGTTAGAGACCTGGCACCTCACAGATAATTCTATGTTGGTAGTCTTAACTAGGCTAAAATCAAGGTATTAGTTGAGGTGATGGTCTCCAAGACACCATTTCTTTCAGCATTCCACATAGCACCTCCAGTTTTCTCAATTCAACGTCTGTTTCTTTGTCCAATTTTTATGGTTCATACAATTACATTGGGTCTACCAAGATAATGTAGGATACCAACAAATACCCCATTCCCGCATAATGTAATACACTCACAAGTGTGATACCAGAGAGATAGAGAGAAGAGAATGAGAGTTGCAATTATGATTACCATTTATTGTTGAAATATTTCTCATATACTCATATATTCCAAGGCAAAAATGTTGTCTTACTTCAACAAATATCCCTAAGTACCTTGCCCTGTATCAGGTATCCAAAAATTTTTAGCTGTTGAACTAGATCTCAACAAAACAGCAATTAACACAAAATATTTGTGCTTTTAAAATGCTAGCTAGATAGTAGATTGTAGAGAAGTCTGTTGCTATCAAGAATAGTCTAGAATTTGTAATGTTAGCTGATTTTGAATTCTTTTATGAAACAAAAACCTAGAAATGGATGACTACCTCTTCAGTCACATTCATGCATGTCTAGTGGTTAAGGGTTCCCAAATTTTCATTTAGGATCATGCATTAGCCTATCACTATAGTTATCTGGTAAGCCAAATATTGGTAAGCCAACAGATCAAATATAAATGAAATGTTATGTATTCAGAAAATTATGATAATGCAAAAAATGTCATGAAGTTACTTTAAAACAAACTTCTTGCTAAAGCCGCAAAGCAATCCCACACCAGTTTGGATTAAAAGAGGTTATTTATTGGAGGGGAAAAACTTATAGAACACTGTCCTACATCACAGTCCTCTCATAGCAAACAGGAAACAGAGAGTCTAGCAGTTTGAAAGGGAGCCAGAAACAAGAGAGAGAACAAAGGGCTGCCGCCACTTTTTAAAATGAATAAAACCATGCCCCAGTGGGCTGGTATCTTAAAGGCTATTGGCTGAAGGAGTGGAAGGAGCTCCCTCAGCACCTCCCCCTTTTGTTTAAGTAAGAGAGTTCTAAACCTACGAAAAAATTATATACAGTAAAAACAAATATCCTATTCTAACTGGCTTAAGTCTTGTATAATAAATAACTTCGCCAAGTCATGAGAGGAAAGTAACTACATTTATCTAGTCTTCAACCGCATCAAAGATCTGAGAAGAGAAATAACATTACCTGAGTAATTAGGAAGTGCAATCAAACAACTTCCAAAATATGCAACAAATCACAGAGACAACTGGCTACCTGGGCAATCACCCAAAGTCACATTTGCAACGTTGAAGCAACCAACTTTGGCTAAGGCCTAGAAAAACTGACAGATTATTTTTAAAGGCAAGAAATTTTTCAAAACCATCTTACCCTGTCTTGGCAAGATTTGACAGTTCTGCTTATCCATTTCCAGATACCATGTATTTTGTCAGTAGTTGCCAAGAAGAAGACAAGCTTCAAATGGAGTGTCTTTGGTGCTCAACAATCTCTCGGGAATAGATCTGTGTTGCCAGGAGCGATTGTGACTCACTACCACAGAACTCTAGGTTACATTAAATGCCATTTTCTACAGCTCTTTGAAGAGGTTAAAGATTATTTATATAGAACATAATCTCTATGTATCTAAAGAACCTGATTAGTCTAACTATAAATATGACAAACATAGATGACTATTGATCTAAAATTCTTAATACCTATCTAACTAAAAGACTAAGAGAATAAACAACTTTGGAATAAATGAGGACAATGACCCTCCAAATGTAAATATATACATATCTCAATACATAAACAATATATAAGTATCTTAATCAGAGGTAGAAATGTACACTGCAATATGGCAAATATATATATCAATATATAAAAATGTTTTAAAGAGAGGTAGAAGCATGCATGCATACAATATTCAATTTAACTTTGTATCCATATACAAGAACCTATGCCAATGTAATTATCTGTAAACAATAACTCACAAATACCAATCAATTATCCCATCATTCCCTTTCCCTTTTATTTTCAAAAACATACCTGAGCCTATAAAATTCCTCCCTCAACCCTCAACCGTATACTAATTATAATCAACCCCTAAATGATGTCCCTAAACCCAGGGACAAACTGTGCTGGGAGAGGGGACATCGTCCTCTAGAATTACTTCCAGCTGTCATGGGGGTGACGTTCTTTCTACGGGATCCTATAAAAGTAAAATGATGGTTAAATTTCAAGATCAATGTCTGGTAAAATTGCAAAAAGTCTCTCAGTATTTTGTGGAGTTCTGGCCAGAATATGGGAAAAGATGTGTTAACCAAGTTGGAACCATCTTGTGCAGCTGGTACTTAAAACAGGTCTTGTAGTAGTGCTATCAGTATCATGACGTCATATTAACCAGGTGGAGTTGTTGTTATGGGGCCCCATCTTCTTCCTGGACACTTCAAAGATTACTGCAGGAAAATTCATTGTTTATTGTGGAAAACTTAAACATTAATTATACATATATTCAATGAAAGTTATGATAGATGTGAAGAAAAGCAAAGTTTTTTTTCTAAATTTGTTTTTCTTTCTGTCCCATATCATGGCTCTTGACATGAGACAGAAACTCCAGAAACTCTGGGTTTTTCTCTAAACAACAGGCCTGGACTTAAGGAGAGACTGAGCCAGAGGCCCACTCCAAACCCAGCTCTATATAATTATGAATATAAATAAACAAAAATATGTGTATTTTATTATTACTTACGAAACCTATTCGATTTTCTTGGTGATCCATATAGGGTAATGGATCAGTAATTTTTTCCATCTGTCAGTATTCAAATATCCAGGGTTCCTTGAACTTTTCAAAGATGAGTGTTTTCCTGTGGGGATAAGAATTGAACCCTGCCCCCATCCTATAAGTTTTTCTTACCATCTGTATGATTATCATCACTTTGGATGAGTTGTCATTTCTCCTTTCCAAGAGGTTTCTCCTCTTCAAATCGAACCATTATTAATTTTGATGGTATCCACAATTTTTCTTCTCCTGTGGAAACAAGAGCAAAACCCCTGCCCCAACATAGCACATCTCCTAGCTTCCATTGAGAGGTCAACACATCCTTGAAATAAACTGGTTGCTTTAGTTGAGCAGATTTTTCCATTATCCAATGTCTTTCTGCTGCTGTTGTTCCTTTCTCATTAGCGTTAAGAAAATTCAAGGTTAATAAGGCATTATGTAATCTATTTCTGGGGGCATTTTCCACCCCTTTCTGTTTGTTTAACATATCTTTTATAGTTTGATTTGATCTTTCTATGACTGCCTGACCTGTACGATTGTATGGTATACCTGTAACATGCTTAATATTATAATAAGCAAAAAACCGTTTCATTTTCCTAGAGACATAAGCTGGAACATTATCTGTCTTTATTTGTGCAGGTATACCCATGATGGCCATAACTTCTAATAAATGTGTGATTACTGAATCAGCTTTTTCTGAGCATAAAGCAGTTGCCCATTGAAAGCCTGAATAAGTGTCAATGGTGTGATGTACATATTTTAATTTTCCAAATTCTGCAAAGTAGAACACATCTATCTGCCAGATTTCATTCCTTTGAGTACCCTTCGGGTTAGTCCCTGCAGGTAGTAGTGTTTGGTTATATAAAGAGCAAGTAGGGCATCTCTTTATAATCTCATTAGCTTGTTGTCATGTAATGGAAAACTCATTCTTTAAACCTTTGCTATTGATGTGATGTTTTTTATGAAATTCTGATACTTGCAACACGCTTCCAATCAATAATTAATCAATTACTGCATTACCTTGTGCTAGAGGACCTGGCAGACCCATATGGGATCGGATGTGTGTTATGTACATAGGACAAAGCCGATTCCTGATTTGTCTTGTACTTGGATGAACAATGAAGTTAATTCTGTATTATCTGGTATAAATTCAGTGGTTTCAATATGCAAGATAACTCTTTCTGCATATTGTGAATCAGTGACTATATTAAGAGGTTCTTTAAAATCTCTTAGCACCATATGAATGGCATATAACTCTGCCTTCTGGACAGAAGTATAAGGGCTTTGTTGCACCTTAGTCAATTCCTCTGATTTGTAACCTTCCTTCCCTTATTTATTAGCATTAGTATAAAATGTATGGTCTCCAGTTATTGGAGCATCATGTACAATTCGAGGAAGAATCTAAGAAGTTCTCTTAATAAGGTTAAGTCTAATGCTTTTGGGATAGTTGCTATTAATTTCTGCCAGAAAATTAGCACAAGCTCTTTGCCATGGTTCATTTTCTTCCCATAAACTTTTTATTTCATCAGTAGTGAAAGGCACTATAATTTCTGCTGGATCTATACTTGCTAGTTGACGAAGTCTCAGTTTAACTTTTATAATTAATTCAGAGACCTTTTCCTCATAAGTTTTTAATTTTTTACTTCATTTGTGTGGTAAAAAGGTGCATTCTAAAATAATATCTTCCCTCTACATTAAAATTTCCATAGGAGAAATTCTGGAAGGCAATATGACTAGAATACAACTAAGATTTGAATTCACCCTATCCACATGTGCCTCCTTAATTTTTCCTCAATCATCGTCAGTTCCTTTTCTGCATCAGCTGTTAATTCTCTGGGTCCATTCAAATCTTTATCACCATCTAAGGTTTTGTTTAAATTAATTATTAAATCAGGTGTTATCCCAACACCCAGTTGTAGACTGGAAATGTCTCCTAACAATCTTTGAAAGTCATTAAGTGTCTGTAACCAGTCTCTCCTAATTTGTGCCTTTTGCGTCCTAATTTTCTGTTAACCTATTCTGTAACCTAGGTAATTAACAGAATCTCCTCTTTGAATCTTTTCAGGAGCAATTTGTAATCTCCATTTAGGCAAAATTGTCTTTCCTTCCTCAAACATTCTTTCTAAAATATCTATGTTTTTATCGAATTGCAAAATGTCATCCATGTAATGGTAAATTATAGACTTAGGGGATTGCTTACGTATTATATCTAATGGCTGACTTACAAAGTATTAACACAGGCTGCGGCTATTGAGCATTCCCTGTGGGAGGATAGTCCACTGGCATCTCCTAGTAGGCTGAGAGTTATTGTAAGTAGGCACTGTGAAGGCAAATTTTTCTCTATCCTCCTCTTGTAAAGGTATAGTAAAGAAGCAATCCTTTAAATCAATAATTATAAGAGGCCATCCTTTGGGTAACAGAGAAGGCAGAGGAATTCCAGACTGTAGAGGGCCCATAGGTTGAATTACCTTATTGACACCCCTTAGATCTGTCACCATTCTCCATTTACCAGATTTCTTTTTTACAACAAACACAGTAGAATTCCAAGGGCTAGTTGACTCCTCAATATGTAAAGCATCTAATTGCTCCTGTACCAATTGTTCTAAAGCCTGCAATTTGTCTTCAGTTAGAGGCCATTGCTTAATCCATATTGGCTTGTCAGTTAGCCATTTTAAAGGTAGGGCTGTTGGTACCTCTAAATGCTTGTTAGTTGCTTTATGTTCCTGTACAGCCTGAATGGCTGGTGACCTTCGTTCATAGTACCTTATTACATCCTTCCCAGAATTTTGAGTTCCTGGGATGGTAGGAATGTTAATCTGGGTATTCCATTGCTGTAGCATGTCACGGCCCCATAAATTTATTGCAAGATCAGCTACATATGGCCTTAGCTTTCCTCTTTGTCCTTCTGGCCCAATACAGTTAACTCATCTTGTGGCTTTGTTTAACTCGAGATATGGTTCCAATTCCTAGTAATTGAACATCTGCCTCTTGAAGATGCCAATTTGGATGACAAGATTCTGGAGTGATGACACTCACATCTGCTCCTGTGTCTATCAAGCCAACAATCACAATTCCATTTATACATACTCTCAACTTTGGTCTCTGATCATTTATAGAGGTTTGCCAAAATATACACTTCTTATTTCCTAATTGAATTTCTGAATTATCCTCCAAATTTGAGCCATAATTTAGAACCTTATGGTCTTGCACAGAAGCTTCTGGTGTTTTTAATTTTCCTGGTGTGACATGTCCTCCATGGTTACTGGGAATGACTGGGCCACTTTTGGTTTGGGGGCCTGTGAGAGGCCCTTCAGGGAGTTTCCCGATGGTATCGGGTTGCCTTGTCTGTCTGTTGTTGATTTGCATTCATTGGTCCAATGTCTTCCTTTACCGCACCTGTTACATATATCTGAAGGCCAAGGTTTCCTATTCCTGCCATTTCCAGGTGAAGTGTTATTCTTAGAAATTCCTTGCCTGCAATCCATTTTTAGGTGTCCTAATTTACCACAATTAAAACATTTGGCAGATTGATGTCCCCTCATAGCTTTGGAAATCGCTTTTCCTACCCAAGACTTGTCATCATAATTAAAGGTCTGAAAATTCAAGGTATGCTTGATCCATTCATCCATAGGTGCTGATCTAGACCTTAAAGGCCCAATTATCTTCTTGCAGTCTAAGTTTGCTTTTTTAAAAGCCAGCGATAGAAGAATTATTGGTCTAGCTTCCGGGTCTGTTACTCCTATGTTCAGAGCCTTAATTAATCTTTGCAAAAAGTCAGTATAGGGTTTTCCCTGTCCCTGCCTAACCCTGGTATATGACTCTACTTTTTTCTCGGTTCTGGTATCCTATCCCAGGCATTCAAATCTGCTTTGTGGCATAGGGACAATACTTCTTCATCATAAAGAGCTTGGACCTGTGGATCACCATAAGCTCCTATGCCAAGAATTTGATCCTGGGAAACCTCTATACCTTTTGCCCTTCCTTGCTGTTCCATATGTTTGGATTCTTCTTTGAAATAAACTCCAAACATCAAGGAAGGTCCATCTTCTAACACCACTGAAACCAACTGGGAGAAATCATTGGAAATAGCCCTGACATTAGCAGCCCAAGTTCTTATCATTTCCTTAACAAAGGTAGAGTGCAAGCCATAATTAACGATGGCTTGCTTAATTTCCTTTATGCCATTAATTCCTACTGGTGTCCATCTAGCTTCTTTGGCTCCCTTTGAGGCTTTAGAAGTTGACGCTTTGTCATAATAAATTACAGGGTATGTCGCTAAAACCCTGGGTAAACCAGTTCTGACAGCTGGTGGTAGCATTGTATCCTGCCCTTGTGTCTTCTCACCCGGTTCATCATCTTTGATAATTTCTTCAGTCATTTCAAATCTCTTAATCACTGTCTCATATAAGGCCTGAATCTCCTGTCTTGCAAAGGTTTCAAGTGATTTCCTTATTGCATCAATTTTCTGGTTCCCAATCTGCACCTGTGATTCCAAGGTCTTAATGTTTCCTTTCAAAGATAACATCTCCTCCTTCAACTGCCCCTGGATATCATGTAAGTTGCCATCCTGGATGTATATTCTGTTTTTTACCTTATCAAAACCCTGTGATAACTTCTGAAAGTCAAATTCAAGAGCCTGGATCCTTTCAGGTGAGTTCCTAGTACCCTTAGATAAGGAGTCAATTTTCCTTTCGTGATATTAATCCTATCAATTAATGCCATATTCTTCCATAATGACATAATATGGAGAAGAAAACTGAGACCTAATAACCAGTAAATTGAGGTACCCCCAAGGTCATAGAGGCCTCATGTGATTTCACGGCTAGAGTCCCATTAATAACAAAACCTGCCATTTTACAAGTTAACAAGCAGATGGCGCTGTTTCTGAGTTGTGACTAGAATCAATGGAAAAGTGTCAGGATAGATACTGTGGTAAAATCCGCCCTAATACTTGTTAAGAAACTGGGGGGAAAATGAGCCTCAAGAAGTTAATTGTAAATGTACACAGAGCAAGAAATCCAAAGTCTGGGAATAGGGAACAGAAACCCAGAAGCTTTCAGTGGCTAGCAAACAGTGCGGCTAGTCCCAGGTACCCGCCTGCCACTCCGCTGGGGATTGTAGCTCCCACCCTATGGAAGGCTCGCAATACAGCTGCTGGTCAACAGTTCCTATGCTGCCTCCAAAGCTGCAAAAGCCGCTGCTGGGATTTCAAACAGTGATTCTATTTGAGCTGCCAGAATGTCCCAAGGAGTTTTTGCCCCAGGGAATTTTCAGAGTTCAGCAACCTGTCTCATGCTGCCTAAGCCCTAGCCTGTTAGGGGGATTTAAAAACCACTCAGCAAACCAGGCGGGCAGTGTGGATCCCGGGAGGCATGGAGTTTTTAACTGCTGACTCCACGCACAGGCCACGGCTGGGAAGGCTTGTGCCAAGCCGGCTATCCCATGGCAGGCAGCCTAGCCGGGAGATGGGGGGGAGTGGGGGGTGGTTCTAAAACCAAACGTTGAGGCACCAGATAAAGCTGCTAAACAATCCCACACCAGTTTGGATTAAAAGGGGTTATTTATTGGAGGGGAAAAACTTACAGAACACTGTCCTACACCACAGTCCTCTTGTAGCAAACAGGAAAGAGAGAGTCTAGCAGTTTGAAAGGGAGCCAAAAGCAAGAGAGAGAGAGCAGAGGGCTGCTGCCACTTTTTAAAATGAATGAAACCATGCCCCAGTGGGCTAGTATCTTAAAGGCTATTGGCTGAAGGAGTGGAAGGAGCTCCCGCAGCATCTTTCTAAACAGATCAAGAATATTGCTTAACACTGAGTTTAATTATTTAAGAAACAAATCCCCATATTCATCCTGTATTTTGATTCAGCAAAGCACGTGTCTAAGCAGACTCATTTTATGACATCATAAAACCTTAAAGTCAACCAACAAAATGGCATCATCTCTGACAAGCAATACACAAAAAATAGAGAATAAGATCCTCAGGATCAGGGTATAAGAAACTCCCATCCAAATTGTTGGTCAGGGTATGCATGCAACTATCAAAACAATACAAATTATTACTATTTCCCTCGATTGCCTTTCAGGGATTGAAGGTATATCCTTCCCTTTTTTTTTGTAAAGATTTATTTATTTATTATATATAAGACATTCTGCCTCCATGTATGCCTGCACGCCAGAAGAGGGTGCTAGATATCATTACAGATGGCTGTGAGCCACCATGTGGTTGGTGGGAATTGAACTCAGGACCTCTGGAAGAGCAGCCAGTGCTCTTAACCACTGAGCCATATCTCCAGTCCAGGTAAATCCTTCTTGATGAATCTACAATGTATTTCAGACACAGGACACAAGAGGATTCGAGCTGGATCTGGCCAGAAAGCCTCCTCCCTGAGGAATAGCTCTTATAGTAAGAGAAAGTGCTATGTAAGCATCCAAGGAACAGAAGCAGTTAATAGTCCTACCCAGCTGTGATGGATATGAACCAAAATAATAAATAGCATGTCATAATATCTCTAAGGGTGCAATAGTGGCATTCATATCTTGATGGTAAACAGCTCTCTAATTATACTTAAGTCCCACTCAACAGGAGAAAAATCATGCCTGTTACTGGAAAACTAGCCAACTACCAAGTGCTAGTGAAGTCACGGATCTTAGAAGAGGATTTACTATAACCATTTTACTAAACCAGCACATTCCTAACTGCATTCTAAATAATTACCCTCTTAAGCACAGGTAAGTGTAGCTCTCACCTATCATCAGAGAAACTTGTCTTTGCAACAGATGGGCATCATTAGAGAAAACCACAGCTGACTGAAATGCAGAGAACAAATCATCATGGGGTTCTCAGCCTCAACTGATTTATCTGCAGCACAACTCATGCACATAAGACCCAGGGAACATTACAAAAGAGAAGACAGAAAGACAGTATCTAACAGGTCGCCTTCCCAACCAAGACAAAGAACTGGAGGCAACTAAACAATGTAGAGAGAAAAAAGTCTTTCCCAGGGATAAGCCCCCAATTGGCTATTCAATACCTAGTGGTCCTCCCTGATATCACATACATATAAGCAACACTAAACCAAAGAAGCAAATTATGTTTATGTATTTATAATTATATATTCATGCATTTAACATGTACATACACATATGTATATGTAACAACAGCAATTAAAGAAAAAGAGGTAATGGATTTAAACAGGAGAAAGGAGGGCCATTGGAGTTATTGGAGAAAGGAATGGAAAGAAGGAAGGAAATGATATGACTATTTAATTTTTTAAAAAATCCTGCCGGGCGGTGGTAGGCACACCTTTAATCCCAGCACTCGGGAAGCGGAGGCAGGTGGATCTCTGTGAGTTCGAGACCAGCCTGGACTACAAGAGCTAGTTCCAGGACAGGCTCCAAAACCACAGAGAAACCCTGTCTTGAAAAACCAAAAAAAAAAAAAAAATCCAAAACAAAGACAATCATGTACCATTATGCCTGACTTTTCGTGTAGATGTTCGGATCCAAACTCACATCCTTATACCTACACAACAACTTTACCTATTGGGGATGGGGTCTCCTCTGACCCTAAATGCTATCTTACATTTTCAAGGTCTGATTTATATTGTTTTGCTAAAGGCTTCCCCCCTCAACAAAAACCCTTTAGGTGGCTAGTTCAATCTCTGCTTTCTGTTTCTGACAAAAAAAACAAACAAACAAACAAAAAAAAAAAAACAAAAAAACCCTCCCCTCTGATAGTGTTAATATGCATCAAAAAAGAAAATGTGTTTTAAATATTCATATTATTATGTTATAGGTGAATTGGCATGATTTCTGGGAATATTTTTAAATGATTAAGTGGAGGGAACATGTAAGGATTACCTGTAACTGTAGGGGTTAGACATAGATCCATAGGCCGGGAGAGAGACTCTGGACATAGCATAGGTTTTTGAAACCTTAAAGTACACCCTGGTGATAAACATCCTCCAACAAGGCTATACTTCCCAATCCTTTCAAATAGTGCTACTGCCTGGTGACCAATTAAGTGTTCAAATATATGAGCCTGGATGAGGGGCATTCTTATTCAAACTCCACAGGATTCATGCAGTCAGATCCCCATTGAACAACAAAGAGACAGAACAGATAACTCAGTATCTTCAAAATGCAAATGATGTGAAAAAATATAGAAAAAAAAGACATAAAAATCAGGTCATCTGGGACCTGATTCAAACAAACTAACCTTAAAAAATTATGAGACAATTTTAAAAAAAATCTATGAATGATTGCAAGTATTTGACATAAAGAAACCTTCTCAATTTGAGTGGCCTTTGCTGCCCCCTGGCCATGGTGACAACCCTGCAGAGCTGCTGCCAAGGATCTATGTCTGGGTCTTTGTTACTGCTGCAACTGGGGTCTGTGTCAAAGGAACCATGCATTTTGAAATTTGAAGGCTATGCTGAGCCAGCCCCACTCCTCACTGGACATGGGATAGCTGGCCCTGCCCCTCTCTGATCCCTCTGCATTCAGGAGAGATGGTCCTACCCTGTGGGACATGTGCCTATGAGAGCTGGTTCTGTCCCTCACCTGAGGTGGTCAGTCCCAGTGGCTAAGATCAACCAGCTCAGCTGCCACTGAGATTCACATCCTGGGTCTTGGGTTTGCCACCAAAACATCCTCCCCATCTATGGCCTGCTGGAGTGCATGAAGGGGCTGGTTCTACTGAACAATAACCATAGGATCTCCATGCTCAGGGCAACAATATCCAAGAGGAGTTTTTCGTTGAGGGTCCAGTGAGCCAGATGTTGCAGAGACCTTGAACCAGACCAATGTTTCATTGCAAGGAAACTTTTGTGAGTGGGGCTAATTGGACAAAAGGGTATACTGTGTGACACACTGCAGCTCCCAATGCTACTAAGAGGAATGAAGAGCTGTTGAGAAGATGGAGGAGCAAAGTGGATTTTTTTATTTTTGTTTTGATTTTAATTAATTTTCTTGGGGGATTCTTTTGGGGGCCATGCTTCAGAGGTGAGGGGCAGATATGGAAGGACTGAGAAGTGAGTGGCATTGGGGTACATGATGTGAATTTCCCAAAGAATAAATAAGGAATTATGTTTTACAATGAAAGAAAGAAACCTTCCAACTGTGTTATGAGACAATGGGATCAGGCCTAGAGAGATGGCCTACAATAATCCATAATTACAATTTCATGGCATCTGATGCCTTCTGACCTCCATGAGCATCAGGCATTACGTGGTGCACATATATATATATGAACAGGTCAAGTAGTCATATGCATAAAATCAAATAAATGCATCTATTTAAAAGGACAAAAGTACCATGCTTCTGGTGGTCTCAAAAGTATTCTCCCTTCAGAAACATTTGAGTATATACTTAAAGTATAAAAACATATATTATTATGTCTGTGATGACTCAAATATATGCACTGGTGGCCAGGTATATGGAGATATAGGTAAAGTATTAGCAATAAGAATGCTGTTGACGGTGTTAAAGGTAGAGGATGGGCTCACATGGCTTTGCTGTACTAGTACACACTGTACTTTTGAGAATTTCCATAGTAAATTACTACTTTGAATGTGAGTTATGTTTTGATACTATTTTACTATAAAACCTCAAAAACACTGCTTCTTTCATGCCAACTTCTAAGAAAAATAAAATTCTTGGATGGACTATTAACAAGGACATTAACCTAAAGATTATGAATTACTTAGAAAAGAACAAAGAAAAATCATGTTACAAAGAGTGTACAAATTGCTGAACATTATTCTAACAATACAAGACCAGCAAAAGTAGGGCTCTTATGCCCAGAGCAAGAAAGGCTGATTAATCTAGTAGCAATTCTAAGTAGGATTGTGGAGGCAGGATTCAGAAGAATCTATGTTTGTTCTCCAACTTTGCTGTGTGCTGTGTGTGGATCACTTCAAACTTCTTAGAAGTGGGGGTAAAGAGCTAGAGAGATGGTTCAGGAGTTTGGACCTCTGACTGCTATTTCAGAGGACCCATGTGGCTGCTTATAACCAGTCACAGAGGAACCAATGCTTTCTTCTGTCTTCTGTGGGCACCAGGTACAGACATGGTGCACAGTCCTACAGGCAGGTAAAATATTCATACATACGAATTTTTTTTAAAAGATAATAAAATAAGTTTTAAGTGAGGGAAAAATATGTTGATCAGTAAAATGATTATTACAGGCTTGCGACATAATATAAATAAATAAATGAAAAACAAATAAAAGCAAATGCACATTTGTCTGTATTCTATCATCTTTGATGTGGAAATGTATTTTTTAGTGAATGGCATTCATTACTGTTTTATTTTCCATACTGATATGTGATAAAATAATGTTATATCACTACACATTAATAGCACCTAAGAATCAATGTAACAATAAAATTTTAATGATGCTATAGTTCTAGCTGGGCATATTGGTGGACACCTTTAATCCCAGAACTCAATATAATCATTATCATTACCACAAGCATTGCCATGCTTGTCTTTTGTGATTAAGATTTATTTTTATAAAGGTAATAGCAACTATCACACTTAAAAATAAAGTTATACCTGGCTGGGTGCAGGGTTCACACCTTGAATCAAAGCATTTGGGAGGCAGAGGCAAAGATAGATTGTTGTGATTTTTCTCAATAACATGAGAAGTTTTCAGTGTCTAACCAAAATAGTTAACTGCACATCACAGAGACAACTTAATTTTTATAAACTGATTTTAAAATTTCATTTTCATGAAAACACATTTAGATAAAGCTAGCCAAGCAGCAGACCGCCATTGGAATGTGAAAAGGTATTGTTTTCAAACTTGATGTGTAAAAACTTGCTCTTGTTCGTTTTGTCATGTTTACTCCAGTGGCTACACTTTTCCATTAGACTTTTAAAATAATTTTATTTTAAAATAAAATTATTTTAAAAATAATTTCTTTTGATTTCTTAGAATTTTAATATAATTACATCTGTGTCCCCTGCCTTTTCCTCCTTTCAAATTTGACTTTAAAAATATTCTATATAACCAAAGGTAGGGTGCAGAAAAGGGTACAGGAAGATTGGGGGCAGAGTGGGGGAATAAACTAAAAGTAAGGTGTTTAATTCTATTATGAAAATGTTCATAGATGAGGGGAGAGAGAAGAGTGAGGGAGGGAGGAAGGAAGGAAGGAAGGAAGGGAGAGAGGGAGGGAGGGAGGGAGGAAGGAAGGAAGGAAGGGAGAGAGGGAGGGAGGGAGAGTTACAGAGCAATAACAGGAAAGAGGTCTGGCTAAAACAACAAGCTAAGGGTCCTTTGTTTTGTTTTGTTTGTTTCTTTGTTTGGTTTTTTTTTTCATGGTAAAACTCTATTTATTTATTTATTTTAGAATATTTTTAAAAATTATAATGACATCATTTCTTCCCTTCCTTTTCCTCCCTCCAATCCCTCCCAGGTACCCTACCTTTCTGTCTCTCAAATTCATTGTTTCTTTAATTGTTGTTCTACACACACATTAATATTATATGGATGACATATATAATACATATACGTATATAAAAATATATATCGGACATTTTGTGGTTGTAAGGTAGCTCCAAAGCTACAGAGAAACCCTGTCTCGAAAAACCAAAAGGAAAAAAAAAGAAAGAAAACCCATTTCTGTATCACTATGGTTCTGCAGTGATGGTTTTACTCAGAAAAACTAGGACACAGTACTTGGCATTACTCGCAGATAGCTCCACCGCCTCAGCAGGGAGAGGCTTCAAAATTACTTTCCTGTGGGTGTCAGCTGTGGTGCAGACCCACCCACGCCTCCATAGGGGCCTTCAAACGTTTGGATGTGGGCTCTCAGGAGTCTAGCTCTATAGGAGCAAGCACGCCTTCCTCACTTTCCCGCCACTTTGTAGGTTTTCCACAGCAGGGTGCTCAATGGAGATTCCAACCAGCCACTGAATGCTTAGTGCAGCCTAGACGGCCTCTCGTGCCCGACTTTGTGCCATCTCTACTGCCCCCTGATGGTCTGCGACTGGACTAGCCGACCGACACCAGGAGCCCATCAAAGCCGCTTCAACGTTCTATTCACTTTCACTTTAAAAATACTGTTTTCATTACCTTTTCATTTTCTCTCATTGACAATATAAATTAAAATTCCATGGATGTTATAAGTAAGTGCCAATATAATCAAGCATTTTTTTTAACCTGGATATTTTGGTGTTGTAATGGGTTTGCTGCAAGCGGCCAGGGTCCCAAAAGCAGCCAGTCCCAAGCAGGGATGGCGAGCCATGTGGGCAGGCGGCAGGCGGATAGATGTAGGCAGACAGATAGGCACACCATACAGAGTGGTGTTGGACATTTATTTAGTGGTTATGGAAGGGAAGGGAGAAGGGCAGAAAGGGGGAGAAAGGGGGAGAGAGAGAGAAAGAGAGAGGGAGAGAGAGGCTGCCTCTCCAAGAGCAGAAGGCTGAGGCTGCAAGCCGAAAGGGAGTGGGTGTGGCTTGTCTCTTAAAGAGACAGAGCATTACAGTTGTTTTGTTGTTTTTGCTTTCTCTCTCTCTCTTTTTTTAAATTGAGCTATACATTTTTCTCTGCTCCCCTCCCTTTCTCCCCTCTTACTTTCTACTCTCTCCTATGAGTCCCATGCTCCCAATTTACTCAGGAGATCTTGTCCCCTTCTCCTTCATATGTAGATCAAAATGTCCACATATTCCTTTGAAAAATATGTTTTCATATTGAATGACCAAATAATAAAATTTAGGTTGCTTTTGCCTGCCCACCTCAAGATTCACTTCCCTCCTTTCTATGCAGATGCAAGAACCTTCCTGAATTTATTTTAACTTTTATATCTATTTAAAAGTGCTTTATGTGTATGCTTATTGTTTTTTAACCTTGAAGAAAACATATAATATTCCTTTATTTCATTTTCCATAGATTGTATCACACTGTGACCCTCTGAAAATATTCCTTTTTCACTCAAATTGCATTGTTTGAAATCTATTTTACAGATTTATATAAATATAATTTACTGTTCCAGTACTTTGAATTTTCATAGTATGAATATATCACATTATTGTATATGACTTCTATAGTTCCATGTTTATAATGTTTTCTGTAACAAAATGTTACAGTAAAACCTTTATAGGTTTTTTTATGCACAGATAAGTGATACCTAAAGATTAATGGTTGAAGACATTTGTATTTTTGCCACATTAAAAAGTCCTTTGAGTTATCCAATACAGAATCCAAATTCAAATTTTCAGATTGTCTCAGTATGTTTTCTTTTATTTTACTGAGCAGAGTAGAAAGCAGATGAGGGCAAGGCCACTATTTGTCTGATATTCTTCTGTTTCCTGTTCCAGGATTCTTACATAACTGATTTTTTGGGAAAACTTCATTATTTCCTTATGGAATCACCTTCACTCAGCATGTGGTGGGTTGCCTCGTTAGCTTTTGAGTACGTTCCTTATCAAGTTTCTCTAAACTGCCAGTTTAGAGCTAAACACTGGGTTTAATTATGGTAGTTTTAGCAAGGTTGTGTACTTCCTCTTACATCATATGATGAGGAATTTTGTGTCCATGTTTCTCGCTTTTAGTGAAGTGGATACTGGTCACTTTGTTCAGATGGCATGAATCTGGGCTTCCTAATATAAAATTTCCGCATCCAGCTTTCACCTAGTAGTAGTTTTAACATCTGTTGAATGTTTAGTGTTGCCAAGGTCCATTATTTTACCAGTGCTTTTGTGTTGGTGATTTATTTTAACCTTATCAGCTCCTGTAGATTTATTATCTCCTTGCCAGGTAGATAAATAAATGCTTAGCTCAACATTTATTTTACGTGAATTAAACCTCACTGATAAAATGGGCTTTTTAATCCAAGTAATCTTATAGAAAATATAAACTATTTTCAACAATCATAAATAGTACTTACCAAATTAACACTAAGTTAATAATGGCAAATAAGTATTAGACAGTGCGATTTAATAAATATTTATTAAATATATACCTTTTAGATTCATTACTGGGCTGAGTAAGTAGCATAAGATTCTTCATTGGATTTTTTGTTTTGAGTTTTAATTCTGTGTTATGTACCTAACTAATTTCATTGACCTTAAACCCTGCAGTAAAAAAGCTGTGCTACCTTGGGATTGTCAATTAAACTGTCAGACCACTAGGCGGCGCTTGACTACCATAAGAGTAGAGAGTGATCCTTAGAGAGCGTACTCCAAGAGTTCAAAGTTCACACTCTGCTGTTTTTAGTGCTCTGAGGGGAAAAGCCGGGCGGACGACGACTCGTAGACTGGCTATTAATTTTAGGGATCCAGCCTGTGGTTTCTACCACAGGGAAATTGTAGCTTTTCTAAATGAACAAATAGGTAAACATGGGTCTGGTAGAAGCTTTAAGAGGTTGCAGTTTTGTGAGTCCTGGAGCTCCTTGGAAAAGGAGCTACAGAGTATCGTGACTGACTCGGCCATGCCGAGAAGCACCAAGAAGTCTTGTGCCTGGGGTGCCCTGGCACTGGCGGTGGGATTGGCAGAGAAGCAGGAGCAGGAACACAGAAAAAAGGTAAAGGTGATGCAGGATCAGTTGGATGAGCAGAGGCTGTTGATTAACGCCTTGTTGGGGATGGTACAAAAACAGAGGGATAAGCATCAAGATGAAAAGGGCATGGCTGAGTTCCAACCAGGATTCGGGGACCTTAAGAGAGTAGAAGGGGAACAAAATTTGCTTCCAAGTAACCCTGTTAGTGTGGCAAGAGTTGAGTATCAAAATCAGGAAAGAAGGAAAGATGAGGACCAGGGAACTGAGACATGTCCCTTAGACAATGTTGTGCTTGGTGGAGATGGGGAATATGACTGTACTGAGACAGAGGCACCAAAGGCATCAGGCCAAGATGCTGTTTCTGCTGCTGCTACAGTTCCTTTTGGAGAGGAAAACAGGGTTTCTGTAAGAGCAAATAGAAATGAGGTAGACAATTCTTACCCAGAAATGCAGACGTCTTGGTCTCAGACTCATCCACTGCAACTCCTTAGTTTGACCTCTAGCTCAGCCCAACCTCAGTTTGTTTCCTTAGAGGCAGCAGAAGAAGTCAAACAAATTCCCGTAGTTATTCCTGAGCACAGTTCTCGAGCTAGCAGGAGAGGCAGACGCTATCACTCCAGGAAGATTTTTCCTGAGAAGTTCAAACCAAGGTCTAGGAGCTCCCAGTATACAAAGCACATGGGTTGCAGAGCTGGGGACTGGTATTGTGATGGGTGTAAGGTGATGAACTTCTCCTGGCGTAACGTATGTTTCAGATGTAAGCAGTTCAAGGAAACAAAGGTAATTGAAGACTTCTTACAGAATTGGGGATTTTGGTGATTAAGGAAGTTATACTCTTGAGTTTCTTTTCTGCTACTGAAGGGAATGAGAACATTTCTTGACTACTAGTCAAGAAAGCAAAGTAGAATAGAATATGAATGAGTAAAGGCCACTTTTAGTGAATTTCTGTTTACTTCTAAACATGACTATGGCTACATATAGAAATTCGAATGTAGTTCTATTTAGTAGTATTCTTGTGAAAACAAAATTGTTTTAAATTGCTTATAATTTAAAATGTTCATTTATTGGTTCAAGAAAATCCAGAGAATATGGAAGAAACACAAACAAGAGACTTAAATCCAGAGGAATATCAGCAATCCGGAGCAAATTTTAGATATCTATTTTAGTAGCCTCCTTGTGGACTTAGACATACAAAAGTATGGATGCAGAAACATGCCATGTCATTTCTAGAATGAAACTAAATTGCTTATATAGCTTAGAATTTATTTATTTATTTATTTATTGTTTATTCATTTATTTTTCTTTTGTTTTTACTCCTCCCTCCTCAGGAAGCTGGGTTTTAAAAATTATTTTTGGAAAAGTCCTAGAAATGCAATCATACATAGGAAATGCCAATTCAACTACTCAGAAGTTATTTCAGAATTTTAATATATGTTGATCTGTTTTTATTAAAATTTATTATTTTCTTATTTCTATAGTAGAAACTGGAAGATGTATAATAGCAAAGAAGCAAAAAGAGGAAAGTCTCATGTATAATTTTAGTAAAAATATCATTATATTTGTCCACTTTAATTTTTATAAAATGTATATTTACATTTATTAATCCAAATCATTCTTTGTTATCTGATACTTATTGGCTCTTCATCTATTTATTTGTTTACTTACTTATTTTGTGATTCAGGCAATTGAAGTCAAGGTCCTTACATGTTAAGAAACTATTCTACTATTGAAATATATCACTCAGCTCTAGACTGTTTATTTTTTAGTTTTGGGTTTTTTTTTCTTTTAAAGGATTTATTTTGGTTTTGTTATTTTCTCAACTGCTGCTGTTATTTGCTGTTTCTATTATGGATGTGGTTTTAAATTTGCCCTTTGGTTTCCCATTCCGTGTCATTCTCCAAGGATTTCCTTTACATTTTCTTGGTAAGTTCTGCATTTTACAAGTGTCTGTGTGTGATGTTGAAAAGTGAGAAGTTTCCATCAGGTGTGACTTTTTTTTTCCTTTTTCTTGTGAGCCTAGCTGAAGTATCTCTCCAGCCAAAGTGTGCCTTTTCTTTTACGCATAAAAATTGGTTTTATGGGTGAGTGTTAGTATGTTCACTCTTTCTCCAGTCATTGATTTTTATTTGGCATTCTACATTAAAATGCTACTATTTGGGGGAGGGTTTACTTGGCTAAAATTTTCAACTGTGGTTTGAGTTACATTTTGAAACAGGATTATGCTGTCTGATTACCAACCAGAGATTGTAAAATTTGGGCATCAGGCATGCTATGTGGGTTTTTTTTTCTTGGTTTGTTTCAAGACAGGGTTTCTTTGTGTAGCTTTGGTACCTGTCCCTGGAACTAGCTCTTGTAGACTAGGCTGGCCTCGAACTCATAGAGATCCACCTGCCTCTGCCTCCCGAGTGCTGGGATTAAAGATGTGCACCACCAATGCCCATCCTATGTTTTAATCCATTCAAACATTTGGGCATCTACACTAGAATTTTCTGCTAATATATACAAGGATATTTCATGTTTATTTTAACAGGAAAATATTTTTCTGATATACAAAAATTCCAATTATATGGTTTTGTGTAGCATGTAACATAAGGCAAATGAATAAGAACAAGTAGAATTTACAATTATCTATTTTATGTCTTTAACACACAAAAAAAATTTAAGATGTGAAGCTGGGATTGTGGTCTATGTCAGTGCACATACTATCATATTTAAAGCCCCAAGTTTGCCCTCCAGCACCATGCAAAAGACAGCTTGTGAAAATTTATGCAAATTTATAGTAATTAATCCACAAAAATTTACTGTGTACAAAGTTTAAAGTTTATGATGGTAAAATTTTCCTGTTGATTATTAATGCAACTTTTATTATGTTTTCTGATATTTTCTGCTGCTTTGAAGGATTTTGTAGTAATTCAATACTCTGGCAGTAGAGCTGGTCTGTATGTATCTAAGAGCTACCGAAAACTTAATATTCACTACTCAATACCTTCCATGGGCAAAATAAATAACAGCAGTAAAACAGTTAGGCTAGAAAAATACCTGTGTGCAAGAGCTCAAAGAAAGTAATGTAACACTCTATTGGACCTATGAAAATGTAAATTAAGATTATTTGAAAAAATCTTAGAAACAAGTGATTTTCATATTTTTCCTTCAATTTATATATATTAAGCAATATCCTATCTGTGGTATTCTATGACCTGTTTTCAGATTTTCCATTATTTCTCTGGAGATAAGATTTCCTGATAAGGAATGCTCAGGGATATCATTTAAATTTTAATTTTGTAGTAAACAGTGGAGTTTTTTCTTCTCTCTTTCTTTCCCTGTATGAGGTGTGAATATATTCTAAATTCTATATTATTTTATTTTCTACATTGGAGAAATTTATTTAAGCAGATAGTCATACTGATTTTCCTTTCAGAGTCCTAATTTTGTAATTAAAGAACATCTGAATCTTGGCTTTTTTTTAACAAAAAAAATTGAATTATATTGTATGTGTGGTTGTTTATGGCTGGTTCTGTGTATACGGCTGCAGTGCTGCAGAAGATAGAAGACGATGCCATGTCGCATGAAGCCAGACTTACATGCATTCATGAGCCTTGTGAAGTGGATTGGCAACTTGGTTCCTCTGGAAGAAGAGCAAGTACACTTAACTGCTGAGACATCTCTCAGGCCCCTATTTTTATTTATGTGTCTAATGTGATTGTTTCCATATACTTAAGTAATTATAATTGATTTTGATTCTGTTATTACCAGCTATCATTTGCAGTTTTGAAATGTGTGCTACATAATTTTTGTCAAAATGGGGGTCTCTCTATGTATTCCCTGGATATCCTGGACTCACTGCCCGCAAATTCACAGACATCCACCTGCCCCTACCTCCAGAGTACTGATGAAATGATGCACATCACATCATTTTTAACCCTAGTGCCTTGAAATGAATGAATCACAAAGCTCTATTCCTGTTGTCTAAGAGAATTGCTATTTACCCTTTGACCAATATTTTCCCCATTTCCTGCCCCTAGTTTGGGGTAAGCACCATCATATTCTATTTCAGTGAGTTTGACTATTTCAAGTTAAACATATACATGTGCTCACACAGTATTAGACTTTCAATTTAGAACAAGATTCTGGATTTATGGGTGAAAGACCAAAAAGAATACAATGGAAATTTCTAAGCAACTCTCAGTGATGAAATCTGAATGCCTGCATTGGGTATTGACAATATATAGTATAGCATGAAACATTATAGTTGATTATATAAAATTTGGAGATTTTGTTTTGAAATAATTTGGAAAAAGTGAGTTTTTGCCCTGGAAGTTTCTTGCTCTGCTGTTGCAATAGCCTAAGTGGTCTCTATAGTCAACTGACCCAAAACCAGATGCATTTCAAAAAATAAGCACTCACTCAGGCGCCCAGGTGTTGGTTCCTTAAACTATTCTTCCATGACCAGGAACCAGGGCTCCTTGAAGGGTAGCTGGTACCAAGCCTTGGGGCTGGAGAAGGTAAGATGAGCCTGGAACATCTTGCCACCTACAGAAAGTGAGAGTGCTGACTGATGCTACAAAGAACAAATGGGCATTAATCAGACTGTCTTAGAGCAAAAACAATAGACTGAGCATTTACAGAATGAGGCTCACATTCCCTGGACAAAGAATGGAAATCGCCATAATAATGAGCAATGATTGTGGCTAATTGCAGGTAGTGACATCTACTAAAATGTGCCCATAATGATACAATAGTATAATTTAAAGGTGTATGTAATGCACTTCAGAATTTCCAACATAGTTTATTAAAATTCTATATATTGTTTGACCCAAATTATGTTACTCCTAGACTCAACATCAATGAAGTTGACACAAATAGACCTAGAGACTTCAGTATTAACTAACAGAAAAGAAGAAATGAAGTTAAAGTAGGAGAGAGAAAAATGGGAGGGAAAGCATGGGTGATGTTTTTGTAAGGTATTGAATATAGAAAGACATAAGCAGCCTATGAGAGAAATACTCCAAGATTAAAATGAAATTTGAGATGCTATTGGATTAGTGTGTTTGTAATGGCTTTCAAATATATTTTCTGCTGTGTCACAGAGAGAAAAATGTTACAAATTTGTGGATCTAACAGATTTTTACAGTCATAAAATCTATGAAAATACAACAAAGCAGGCATTGTTTCCATCACTATTTCTGTATATTGAACTTGCCATGCTCAACTGACTACTGCTGCTCTTTTGTGATGTTCATGTGAGGTGTGTGATCAAAGCTAGCATAAATAAATCAGTTGTGAAGCTGCATTGTGTCATGTATCATATTTGCTATCGCCTTGTGGAGAGAAAGCAAGACAGAATTCAACATATTTCTACAGCGTTTCTTTTAAATGCTTACCACCCATGAAATAATGTTCTGCTTCAAAAAATACTTCATTATTTGGTTTGTGGTTGATAGTATCAAAGTGTCTATATCATAATGAATTTAATTCAGAAATCACTTTACCTTGGGTAATAATGCAGAATGATCCTTAGATTATAGATTTAGTGAAAGGCCCTTTTAATCTTGTGAAATCATATTTAAATCTAGATTTGAAGCTATAGTTCCGGTATTAGGATAGGGTTTTTAAACTTTGTTTTTATTTATTCTTAGTGCCTTTTACATCATGCCTCCCAATCCCACCCATCTCCCCCCCCATAAAACAAAAAAATAAGAGAAAAAAGGGGGAGAAGGAAAGGAAAAATCTCATCATGGAAGCTGCGGTGTGATACAGTGAGTTGCGCAGTAAACCCCTTTATCCGTACGTTTTCACATGCAAGCATTCATGGCAAAGAATCATTGGTCTGGTTCAATGACCAAGTTCCTGCTCTGTGCTACACCATGGATGCCGGGCCATCACTGGAACTCTTCCTAGACATCCAATTGATGCTCTGTGTGTGGAGTTCCTGCAGCCCTGGGTCTGCAGGACCAACTCCTCCCCACTCCATGCTCCTCAGATTACAAATGGGTGAATGTTGGGGTGAACTAACACATAACCCTGGTTTTGGGCTTGGGTAGTTGTCAGCCAGCGAGCTCTCCCTTGTCCTCACCACCAGGGTGAGCTCTCCAGCATTGCCCTGGCAAGTTCATCACTTGCAGCAATGAGCTAGGGGCAGGGCCAGTTCTCCAGCTTTCAGGTCCTCAGGGCCTACCCCTTCAGGGCCAGCCCTGCTGTGTTGCCCAGGCTAGGTGTAGGAGCCACTCTCCTGAGTGCTGTAGCTCCTAAGGGCAGGGACAGCTTTCCTGCTCTTATGACTTCAGGGCCAGCTCTTCCACCTGCTTCAGGTGTTGATGGGCAGCGGGGGGGGGCATCTCTCCCCTGCCCATGCCACCACAAGACAGATGAGCAATGGGGACAGCTCTCCCATTCTCACAATATTGGGGCTGGCTCACCTACATTTCTGCCAACAGCTCCAGCTCTCCTGTGCTGCCCAGGTGAGGTGCATGGTCCGTTTTCCTGAGGATTGTAGCTGGTAAAGGGCAGGGTTGGCTCCCTAGCCCATCACAGGTAGCAGGGGTAAGGGCAAGGGGATCTTTTCTTCACCCTTACCACATGGCAGATGGGGGTGTGTGGCCAGCTACTCCACTCTCACACCCACAAGGCTATCTCACCCATGCTGGATCAGCTTCATTGTGCTGCCTAGGTGAGGAGCAGGGCCCACTTTCCTGGGTGCTGCAGATGGTAAGGGGAAGATCAGAAAGGAGCAAGGATTAAGAGGGGGGCATCACTCCCCCACCCACATAGCCTCATGACAGACTAGTAATGGGTAAAACTCTCCCATGTTCACTTCAGGGCTGCCTCATCAAGATCTCCACCAACTATTGTGCTGCCCAGGTAAAGTGCGGGGCCTGCTCTCCTGAGTGCTGCAGCTGGGAAGGGGGAAGGTCAGCTCCCTCACCCACCACAGATTTCAGGGGCAAGAGGGAGGGCATCCTTATATCGCCCTCACTAACACATGGCAGACATGGGCATATGGCCAGCTATCCTTTACACATACTCGAGGCTGTCTCACCTGCTCCTCTTGCCAACAGGGTCAGCTCTGCTGTGCTGCCCAGGTGAGGAACAGGGGCCGCCTTCCTGAGTGCTGCAGATAGTAAGGAGGATGGTCAGTTCCCTCATCTGTCGCAGGCAGGGAGAGGCAAGGAGTAAAGGGGGGCATCTCTCCCCCCGTACACCACTGCATGACAAAACAGTAGTGGAGACAGCTCTCCCATGTTCACAATTTCGGGGCTGGCTTATCCACACCTCTGCCAAGAGGGTAGACTGTTATGCTGCCCAGGCTGAGGAGCAGCGCCTCCCCTGAGTGTAGAATCAGGTAAGGGCAGAGGCAATTCTCCCACTCTAATGACCATAGGGCCAACTCTCCCACTTGCCTCAGGCGTTGATGGGGAGAGGGCATCCCTCCCCCACCCTTGCCTCCATATGGCAAATGAGAGGTGGGGGCGCATTCCCATGCTCACATTCTTGGGGCTGGCTCACTTGTGCCCTTGTCAACAGGGTGAGCTCCACTGGGCTGCCCTGAGGGGGCACGGGGCCTGCTTTTCCAAGTGTTGGAGTCAGCAAAGGGGTCGGTTCCCTCGCCAGCTGAAGGAGTTATAGGGGCAAGGCAAGAGGACATCTTTCCCTTATCCCCAACACCATACCACAGATGAAGAAGGTGGTACTAGTTATGACCATTAGGATAGTTTTATTTCCTAGTAATTAAAACATTAGACAAGCTGGCCATGGTGGTTCATTCTTTAATCCCATCATTTTTGAAGCAGAGGCAGGTGGATCTCTGTTAGTTTGAGGCCATCTTAGTCTACATACTGAGTTCTAGGACAGCCACAGCTGCAAAGAGATACTCTGGCTCAAATAACAAAAAAGCAAGCAAATAAATAGAACAAAACATTAGAAAATCCAGTAGATGACGAAACAAGAGTTGGAATATGTTGTACAGGACTGTCCTCTGAGCCAAAGTGCCACCAACGATCTTTGGGAGTTCTGTTGGGCCCACTGACTATTTACCTTGTTTGATCGAAAGAGGGTATGTGCAATCGTAGGACCTTTGCCTGAGTATCCACCTATTCCTCCAAACCAGCCTTATGCAATTCTGCTCTAATTACACATAACTGTGGTTTGGACAGGGATGGAAGGTAGAGGATGTAGATCATCATCCCTGCTGGGTAGAGACTTTCCAGTGTGACCTTTTCTGGAAAAGCACCCACATTCCTCTAATTAACCCATCACCTATGCTCTGTAAGGAACCCAAAACAATGAATTGGTTCCTCAAAGTGGGTTTTGGTAGAATATTGCCTGAGTTTGTTCGTTGGAGGAGGGGTAGACACTTTTGCTTTCCCCTGGAGAAAAAAAGTTCAACAGCCGAATATTCAATGTTCTTTTCAAATTATTTAAAATTTTACTTATTATTATTACTATTTGTGTGTGGCATGGTGTGGTGTGTGTGAGGGAGTACGTGGGCCATGGAGAGTTTCAGGGCTCAATTTTCTCAGTTCACTGTGGGTTCTGGGATTAAAACTTTAGTTTTCAGGCTTGGTACCAAATGCCTTTATCCTCATCAGAAAATGTTCTTTTTGCAGTAGATGGCACAGGCCCAGAAATGCTTAAGGTACAGAGAATAAGAGACTGTGTCGAATGCTAGCTTTAACATCACACCTTCATCCTCTTAAGGTTCAAGGATCATGAAAGAGCGAATGAAAAGAGAGTAAAAGCCAGAAATGGTAAATGACTACAATTAACCTGTTTTCTGGATATAACAGAAAAATTGCACATGCGAAATCACAGTGGTTGGGGTGCCATGTAAACAAACACCCATGCAAGCTAAGTCAGACAAAATCCCAGTGTAGAAAGGGTAGGGGGAGCATGAAGTCCCACCCCAGGTCTACTGTGTTACAGAAGATGGTCACACACCCATTAATATTTAGGCAACACAAAGTAGACCCTATGCGTATTAAACTAAAAGCCAAAGGAACTTGGGTGGGTATGGAGATGGGAGTGTGTGTGGGAGAAGTTGGGGGAGGAGGAGTGACTATAATCAAAATAGGTTGTAGGAAATCCTCAAAGAATTAAATGTTAGTTTTTCAAAGAAGTCTCATTGTCACTCCTTCCTTCCCTACTGCAACCTGAAAGTCCTACAGTTAAACACACATATTTCTTCCAGTGTTCTTCATATCAATACACCTCACACATGATATGTTTCTGCTGATTCAAAGGGCCAGATCAAACCAAATTCAAAACAGATAAATTCAGGTTTATTGGGCGTTGCTCCTGGGCTGTTCCAAAGAACGGGGCCAGAGAAGTCTCATGCTGGGGTTAAGGCAGGGAGGGTTTCTAGACCTTAGGCAAAGGGTGTTGACATGCCAGCCGGGAACTGGTGATGTGCCCAAGTATGGTCAAAAGCTAGTCCCTGGGCAGGCACTTGGGTGAGCTGGTCAAGTTAGAAAGGCAGGTTGCATCAGCTGCCAAAAATGCAGAAATGGGCTTTTGGTTCCATTCAGCCAGAAACCTCTGAACTCTTTTTCAGTGCAGGCAGGATTAGGGGAAGCAGGAAGAAGGCGGCTTTCCAGCACGTGTGGAGGCCAGCGGGGCTTCCAGCCAAACAACACAAATGCATATTCTTATTTCCACCATTTATTATGTAAAACACCTCTATATGAAAAAAAGTGTACTTTCTTGTTTAATTGGTAATTGGGATCCTTCCATATTACTATAGTAATCTTCCTAGTTACCCTGCAAAAATATTTAACTGTTACCTTTATAGTGATACAAACAAATTGTTTTCAGGATTGATTCTTTCATCACACAACCCTGTAGATAATGCTTTTTTTTTTTAATCTGTACAGGTTCATCTATGGGATAAATTCCCTGAAATTAGATTCTGGGGTTAAAAGGTCAAAACATTCATAATTTTGGTAGTTGTTGCTAAATTCCATACAAGGCATAGTATCCATTTGCATTTTCAAAAGTAGTGCATTATGAAAGCGCTTGTTTTTCCCACATCCTGGAAAATGCTGACAGTGCTCTATGGCTTTTCTAAATGGTAGACTAGATTGCAGCTTTACAGCAGCTGGCATGGCAATGCTGAAGAGCTGAAGGCCCCAGATTCTAACCAGATAGTTTGCCTCCTGGGTCTGAGCTGATGGAGATAAATTTTAAAATAAGATGGAAGAGATTCTTTGTCCATAAAGCAAGAGATTTTCCTAACATGGTGGACACAATGGGATAAGTATGTGCCTTATCTGAAGTGTCATATATTTCTGGGGAAAAATGGGAACCCATTAGACTCTGCAGTGCTCCATTTCCAACAGAGTTAAGTGCATTTGAGGGGGCAGGGGGAGGGGGTGTTGCAGTGGTCTGTGATTGTAGCTTTTCAGCATTTTCTTAACACTTTGTCCTGTGAACTAGATGGGATAATTTAACTGAGCACAGTTGGAGATGGAAAAGAGAATGAAAGTGACCTTTCAGACTAATTGGTACCAAAGAAAATGCATTCTACTGATGTATCCATGCATGCACATCATTAGTGAATGTGCGCTTCAGGCTGTGGGGTTTAGGCAAATGTTTATTGTGACACAAGGTCTGATTTAGAGGATACACCACTTCCTTCATTCCTTTTTATCATTTTTGAATTTCAACTTTTTTATTGTTTTTATTGTACTATACATTTTCCTCCACTTCCCTTCCTCCCTTCCTCCCCTCTCCCCTTCTGCACCATCCCATGACTCCCACACTCCCAATTTACTTAGAAGATCTTGTCTTTTACTCCTTCCTATGTAGATCCATGTATGTCTCTCTTAGGGTTCTCTTTGTTGTCTACATTCTTTGGGGTTGTGGACTGTAAACTGGTATTTCTTTGCTTTCTGTCTAAAAGCCACTTATGAGTAAGTACATATTATATTTGTCTTTCTGGGTCTAGGTTACCTCATTCAATTTTTTTTCTAAATCCATCCATTTGCTTGCAAATTTCAAGATGTCATTTTTTAAATTGTTTTTACTGAGTTACATATTTTTCCATTTCCCTTCCTTCCTCTCCCCTCCCCTTCTACCTTCTCTCATGATCTCCATGCTCCCAATTTACTCAGGAGATCTTGTCTTTTTCTGTATCCCATATAGATTAGATCCATGTATGTCTCTTTTAGGGTCCTCATTGTTGTCTAAGTTCTCTGGAATTGTGAATTGTTGACTGGTTTTTCTTTGCTTTATGTCTAAATGCCATTTATGAGAGAGTACATATTATATTTGTCTTTCTGGGTCTGGGTTACCTCACTCAATATGATGTTTTCTAGATCCATCCATTTGCCTGCAAATTTCAAGATGTCATTATTTTTTCTGCTGTGTAGTACTCCATTGTGCAAATGTACCACATTTCCTTATCCATTCTTCGGTTGAGGGGCATGGACCTAAGAAAAAAGGTGGTGTAGTTATCCTAATATCTAACAAAATAGACTTCAAACTAAAATCAATTAAAAGAGACAAAGAAGGACATTTCATATTAGTCACAGGAAAAATTCATCAAGAGGAAATCTCAATACTGAACATCTATACCCCAAATACAAGGGGACCCTCATATGTAAAAGAACACTACTAAAGCTTAAATCACAAATTAAACCCCACACACTTATAGTGGGAGACTTCAACAACCCACTCTCACCATTGGACAGTTCTGCCAGACAGAAAATTAATAGAGAAATAAGGGAGCTAACAGATGTTATGACTCAAATGGACTTAACAGACATCTATAGAACATTCCATCCAAACATAAAAGAATATACCTTCTTCTCAGCACCTCATGGAACCTTCTCGAAAAATTGACCACATACTAGGTAACAAAGCAAACCTCAAAATATATGAAAAATTTGAATAACCCCATGTATCTTATCAGATCACCATGGCTTAAAATTAGAATTCAAAAGCAACACTAGTTTCAGAAAGTCCACAAAGACATGGAAATTAAACAATGCTCACCTGAATCATCAATTGGTCAAGGAAGAGATAAAGGAAGAAATTAAAGACTTCCTAAAATTCAATGAAAATGACCACACAACATACCCAAATTTGTGGGACACAATGAAAGCAGTGTTAAGAGAGAAGTTCGTAGCACTAAATGCCTACATAAAGAAGCTGGAAACATCCCACTCTGGTGAATTAACAGAACATTTGAAAATTTTAGAACAAAAAGAAGCAAATTCACCCAAGAGAACTAGACAGCAGGAAAAAAATCAAATTGAGAACTGAAATCAACAAAATAGAAATGAAGAAAATACAAAGAATCGTCACTTCTTTTTCCTCTCTCTCAGAATCCTTTCTTTTCCTGGTCATGGATCCATTCTCTCTTGAGTCATCTAAACTCTACCAGCTGAACTTCAGTCTCTTTCACTAGTTCCTCTACTGCTAAGCTCTCTCTACTTACATCCTTCAGAGTTTTAAAGCCTTTGCAGCTTTTATTCACTATTCTCCATGGGCATGGTTTTATCTTTCTTCCTGCATTCGACTCTTCTCTTAAAAACAAGGGAAAATGACTTTAATTTTGTTCTTGTTATATATTTTTATCTTTTAAAATTAAGATATAGTTACATCATTTCTCTGTTCCTCTTCTTCTCTTCTCAACTCTTTCCATTTCCTTGGTCTTTCCATTTCCTTGATCTCAAATTCATGATTTCTGACTTCTTTATTTCTAAATATATGAGTATGGTATTCTCAATTCATACAATGTTATTTGTATGTATATGATTTCAGACCTGACATTTTTATATTGGATAACCAATTGGAGCCCTATTCCTTCTGGAAGACTATTTTCTCCAACTCTCAGGGAAGCTACAGCAACTAAGTCTTAGCAACCTGGTTACCTAAACAAAGCCTGAACAAAGATTTAAGTATTTTATATGTATGAGGTTTTTGCCTGTATGTATGTCTGTGAACCATGTGTGTACCTGCTGCCTTGGAGGTCAGAAAAGGGTATCATATTCACTGGAACCAGTTACGAAGATTTTGAACCATGATGTGGATAATGAGAATTAACCCATGATTCTCTGCAAGAGCAGCAAATCCCCCTCCCCACTTTTTTTTTGTTTGTTTTTTCAAGACAGGATTTCTGTGAATAGCCCTGGCTGTCCTGGAACTCACTTTGTAGATCAGGCTAGTCTTCAACTCACAGAGATCCACCTACCTCTGCCTCCCAAGTTCTGCGATTAAAGGCATGCACCACCGTCATCCAGTGCATCAAATGCTCTTAATCCCTGAACCACATCTTCAATCCCTCCACCCCCAATGTGACTCTTAAATGTTCAAGGCCAGACCTGCCTCAAGTTGTATATATCAGGTTAGATATACAAAAATCTGTTCCACACTAAATCCAAAAATCCATTGAACGTCCTTTTTAAGATATTTGATTAATTGAAATTTGGAAGTCACTTTATATTATATTCTGTTTCAGAATATGCATCTAATCAATTCCTAAGTCTTGATCATATATCTCTTATGTATTTCTTTGCTTGTTTCTCCTACCTGTATTCCAATTTGGAGCCTGTTCAAAATCTTTAGTTAAATGTAGAAAAAAATAGCCACCTCAGTGGAATATAATCCTCTATTCTCTACTACAACGAACAGCTGTCCTCCCTCAGATTTTCACCCCAGCTATGGAGTTAATAACATATTAATAGAAATGTCACCCATTTTGACATTTCTGGATGTCCATGCCACTCTTTATAGAAATATTCTTACTTGTGTATGCTTTACTCATTTTTGAAGATTTACCTCAAACATCTACTTGCTGTTGATGCTGTCCACATACAGAATTGTTTTCTCCTAACCTAAGTCCATATATTTCCTTTTCAGAGTAGCATGCAAGTTTCTGAGTGAAACCTGTTTTTCACTAGCTGTCCTCCCAATTTCCAGCTATTGAACCCATCTATAAGCAAATGTTTTCACTATACTGTCTTTTAATAATTGGAATTTATAGAATTTCATTACAGACAAAGAGCCATACTTTAAAAAAATCTCACTTATATATTATTGTGAGACAGAAATCTCTGTTTCTTTGAAAGTTTTCAGGTGAGGAAAAATTGCAGGTTTGTAGCACACTGTTCTTTCTCTAGTCTCTGAATGTAGTTTTCTGCTCCCCAAAACCATCTTCTCACTTGGTATCTCTCTCTTCCTTTATTACTTTCTTCTCTCAAAGTAGCAGGACACAGGGTCTAGCTTTAAATAGGTCTTGTGTGACTAAACTAGACCCATTCAGGTTATCTAAGATAATTCCTACATTTTCAATTCCGTACCTTGATTGCATCTCCTGAATCCATTTCTTCATAAAGCCTAATAGATTCCCAGATCTCAGATATTAAGCTATCTTTGGTGGGCTATTATTGTGCTTACCACACAAGAGAAGGAGAGGGAAGTCCAAAAGTCAACATGATAAAACATTGCATTTGATAGTTTACTGGTTTATTATAGCCTTGGATGGGACATGGCTCTGATTTGGGGGAGAAAGTTAAAAGGAGAATGGGTGGTTTCCTGTGCCAAAATGCATCAAATTAGGAAAATATAATAAGTTTATAAAAATATTCAAATAGTTGTATTTGATTTTCAGAATGTAACAATGTCCTTCTTGCTGACTGTTAGCAGGTGAGACTTCTCCTTGCACACTGTCTCTTTTACTAGGTGTATTAAATTGGATACAGATTTTTTTGTACTATTCTGTATATAAAAGCAACACACAAGAAAATCATTTGGGAGCGATAGATATTGCTGAAATGGAAGGTACATTTCCTGTGGTAAAAAATGAATTCATCTCTGTACCCATTATTTCACAAACATTTAAAGGGATATAAATCTTGGAATAAGGTGGGCACCAAGAATATTGGTTTAAAATATCTAATTTATTTTAAACCTGTCTTTTTTTTAAAAAATGCGTGTGGGTGCAATCTTCTTCAGAATGGCACTTTTGAGTGTAGCCTGAGGTATGCATAAAGGAAAATAACTGGTCATTGGTATTCTTTTAAGGTTCAGAATTTTCCTTGAAGTTTTTAGTCACTACAACCAAAAGAAACTTGTTAAAGAAAGGGATTATTTGGTTTATGTAGCCTAGATTACAGTCAATTGAGGGAAGCCAAAGCAGGAACCTGGAGGCAGGAACTGAAGCAGAAGCCATAGAGGAATGCTGCTTAATAGCTTGTTGCCCATGGTTTGCTTGAGCTTCTCTTTTATACTACCCAGGATCACCTGCCAAGGGGTGGTACCACCCATAGTATTCTGAGCCCTTCCACATCAAACACTAACCATGACAGTTCTCCAAAAATCTGCCTACAGCCCATCCTTATGGAGGAATTTTATCAATTAAGATTCCCTCTTCCTAAAGGACTCTAGTTTCTGTCAAGTTGACATAAAACTAGTCATCAGGGAAATAGTGTAAAATGATTGAGTCAATTCTGTCCTGGTTACCATCCTCTACCCTACTTGCCAGAGGAACCTTATGAAAACAAAACTAGATACATTAAGCAGATACTTCTGGAGGCTTGAGAAAAATATTTATGACTAAAGCACAAAATAGAGGTATGGTATAAACGGAAATTGCTCACCAGTTGTGTATTGAGTGTACAAGACATGAAGCTTGACTTCATGTACTCAAAAATTGGATTCTATCAATGTATCAAATATTTATTTTCACATGAAATATTGGGCCTCATATTCCAAATATTATGGGCTTTATTCTCAATACATGATCACTTCTAGACTAAAAAGTCTGTTCTTGCACTAAGAAAGGGCTGGATTTTGTAGTATGATTGGACTTCTCTTGGGTATATTCCCAAGAGTGGTATTGCTGGATCCTGAGGTAGGTTGATTCCCAATTTCCTGAGAAACCGCCACACTGATTTCCAAAGTGGTTGCACAAGTTTGCATTCCCACCAGCAATGGATGAGAGTTCCCCTTACTCCACATCCTCTCCAGCATAGGGAAT
>PVIU01015935.1:0-47515 GCA_004026605.1 Ondatra zibethicus
GATGGGGATTGCATTGAATCTATAGATGGCCTTTGGTAGAATTGCCATTTTTACTATATTGATCCTTCCAATCCAGGAGCATGGGAGATCCTTCCATTTTCTGGTGTCCTCCTCGATGTCTTTCTTCAAGGTCTTAAAGTTCCTATCAAATAGATCTTTCACTTCCTTGGTTAGTGTTACCCCAAGATACTTTATGCTAAACTTTAAAGTTTATGGCAAAACTTTAAAATTTCTTTTATAACTAGAACTTTTGCCAATGTTTAATCCTGCTATACCATTAGGCAAAGGTCCCTGCAAATATTTGTCTACTAATTGTTTCTCATCTACTGAGGCAAGATAAAATCTTTTACTATAACAAGATCCAAACTTGCGCTTTTAGGTGTGACCCTAGGCATCAAATATATTAAAGCTAGGTGCTTTCGGATTAAGGTTAGAAGACCTCTTTTCTATATACCATCTCTTTTCTACCGGGCTGAGGTCTTGCCCCTCTTCTCATATTTTGCATCATCAGCTTTTTTGTAGTTACTTAATAAGTTGTCTTTTTTAAAAAAATCAAACTTTAATTCACATTTATTTCTCCAGTGTTTCCCTTTCCTGAATCTAGGGCATACCCATGGTGTATTCTTATCTTTAATTTCTTTTGATGAATTATTTTTATTGTTATAATTTTTATTTATGTATCCTGGTTGGCCACATGAGAAGCATACCCCTTTGGCTGTTTTTTCATTGAGTCCTTATATATAGGTACTATTGAATATTCGCCCCTTAACTGTTGCAGCAAAGGCCATACCTTGAACCATTGCTGTGAGGCATCAATACAACCTGCTTTAATATAATCTTGTATTGTCCCTTTCTTTTTGATTGATCTTATAAGCTCTTTGTAGAGGGAATTGGCATTTTCCCAAGCTAGTTGTTTTAATAACATTTTAGTTTCTTCTGAAGGAGGAAGTATTTTTTAAAGCTTCTCCTAATGTACCCATAAAATCTTTATATGGTTTATCTGTTTTTTGTTTAATACCAGTGAGGATTGTGATCTTGTCTTCCTCTACTTTAATTTTTTCTAAGCTGTAACAGCTAATTTTGAAACTTCTTTTGAAAACTGTTTTGATATTTTAGTTTGAGCTTGTAAAGTATCATATTTTCCTTTGCCTGTAAGCATGCCCATAGTTGATTTTGCCCCTATCTTTAAGAGAGATTTTTGAATTACATTATGTGTTTTATCTTTATATTTTGTTTTGTAAATGACATTTTCCTAGAGACAGGGCTGATTTTGTGGTCCGATGTCAATCATATGGTGTTAACCACATACTTTTTATTATATTTACAATCTGTAGAGTATAAGGAGACTGCCATTTGTAATTCCTTCAATGCTTTTAAGGGCAGGGGTTCCCATTGTGGTTGTTCGTCATCAAATGCTGTAACTGGGAAACAAAAAGACATATCTCCAGTCCTCCTTGTCTCTTGTGCCTCTCCCATAAAGCCTGCAGCTGGAGGCAATGCCCTTTTTTTTATTATTATAAGGAGGGGAAGCAGAGGCTAGTGAATCAGTTTTTGGAGGGTCCTGATCATGAAAATGATCTCTTTTTTTCATTACCCTCATGGTATCTAGCTGCCTCCTCTTCTAAATCCCAATCATCTTTTTTTTTTTTTTTTGTCTTTATACCTGTCCTCCTCAGGATTTGCTTTAAGCAAGTCTGCCTTAGTACTACCTGTATGATTTTTAGACATAGGGTTTTTACAAGCCTTTTATTTTGGCTTTAGGATTCTTATCAGACTCTTTTTTCTTGTTCCAAATGAGCTTCCTCAGCTAGATATTCCATTTCTGATTTATCAGTTAAAAGTTCTTTTATTTGGACCCAAATAGAAAATGCAGGGGTAAGGATTTTCCTAGGGCCATATTTTTTTACAATACCTTTTTATTTTCTCTTTTACCCTTTTCCAGTTTTGTAGAGAAAGAGTTCCCTCTTTAGGAAACCAAGGACTCACTTTTAAAATAAAATTATAAAAGTCATTTAATGACTTTTTAGAAACTTTGCTTTCTCTGTCTTTAAGCATATGACTCAACATAAGAAAGGAACAGGTCTTTACTTTCGGAATGAGAATGCCCGATGATTTTTTGTTACCTACTCACCGTTTTAACCTGGTGATCCTTTTCCAGTGAGCCTGCAGCATTCTGGTGAGGTCATGCTAGACGTGGCTTGGCATTAGTTTTGAAATAAATTTTTATCTAGGCTATGAGTTTATGGTATTTTGAGTTAAGGGCAAGCAGTTGTGGTTAATAGTCACACAGTCTACACTTTTTTTTATATTTATGCAGTTTATGTAGAAGAACTTTTGTCCTTCTCCTTCTCCATATTTCTAACTCCTTTTCAAACCTTCCCCAAAACCAATCTCAAGAAGTTACAGGCATTTATCCCTCTCTTCTTTCCTTATCCCATTTTTGCTTAATTGCTTACTTTTGTAAGTAATTGCCTTTTGTTCTTCATTTACTAAGCTCCAGATTAAACCTGGAAACCATTTTGCCTTGACTGTTAACTCATCTTCCACCATTAACATCATATACTCTTGTAAATGACTCATCAGTAGACTTTGACAACTTAAACATACTATCTTCCCTTCCAGAAGAAACCAGACTATATTCCTTAGAACATAAGCAAGTAATGCCAAAAGTGCAAGGGCTTCAATGTAGGAAGCACACACACACATCTTCTCTGTGGGCACTCTTCCTTGAGCTTGTGCCACAGCCTATGTGAGAGATCATGCAGACACCACAGGAGGTGTCATGACACTGGAGTCAAGTGGCTCGGCTTGTCTTCTTTGTGGCACATATCTAATGTGGAGCTAGAAGATACCTTTGCAAGGAAGACCTAGGATCTTGCATGCTACCTTCTTAGGTTGGGCACTATATACACATAGGTCTCCCTTCTCTCTCTCAAATCTCACACATTGATGTCTTTTGATTTTCTTCCGTTTCTCTATTCATTGTATATTATTTTGTGTATTTATTTACAAATGGATTATTAGACATGTAAATAGTATACTATTATCATAATCATAGTCAGGTGTGAGCAATTAAGTAAAAATCAGACCAGGCCATAACTGTCAGATCAAAGTAGGGAATATGATATATTAAAAATATGTGTTTTGATATTTACATCTTGCAAACAAGACTTCAGCCCTGTGATTATCATGATGGAAAACACAAGACAGGACTCTTTCTTAGTATGCCATATTAATGAATTGCCCTTGGTTTCTACATAGACCTAAGCTAATGTGGTACCTGAAAAACTAAGAAAAAATTATGGCTAAATTTTGATGGAATATTTGAGGCCCAAAGCAAGTTAATTGCAGGTATCAAGGAGAATATTGAGAATAAAAAGATGAATACAGGAGGGCCAGTCTCTGCAATAACAGATATAATAAGGAGAGAAGAAAGATTAATAAAATGAGCTGTATTTTACCACTTGATCATTGAGATGCCCTTGGAGGGAAAATGTCATGGGACTAGTCTTCCTACATCTCTGCTTAGAAAGGAAGCATCACCTCAGAAGGGAACAGCTGTGTTAAGTACGAACACTCAGTGGGGATCCATACACACAGAATAAACAGCAGAAAATATCTCCCCAGTGGAGAAGCCTTAAATAGCTCTGTACTCCACATTGGCACCACACAAATTGTATATTGTATGCAATAATTCACCAAAGAGACTTTCAAGCAGTTTTCTTTTTCTTTAAATAATTCTGCTGCATTTAAGATCAATATTCTGCTAAGTTTTGTAGGAGATGAAAAATATTTCATTTTATGTGTGTGTGTGCATGCACATGTGTGTGTATGTATATATATTGACAAGGATGTATATGCACCTGTGTCACATGTATGCACACATCTGTGGGATATATGTGTGTCTGATGTGTGAGTTTTGTGTGATGTATGCATGGTGTGTGCATGTGGTATGTATGTGTGTTCGGTAGTGAGGCATATGTGTGGTGAGTGTTTGTGTCCATGTTTGTTGTGTATAGTGTTATTCAGAACTGTGCTTCTTTAACTGGTAGTAGATTCTTACTGCAGAAATTGGGTGTGAATAGGATGTTTTGTTCTGTAATTCATACTTCACTAATATTCATACTAGAAAATAATTCTGATTCTTAGAAAATATACTGACTATTCTTTTGATTACTGTTTGAAACCCTATTCAAAACTCCAAATGGAAAAAGTAGGTAATACAAACACATTTTTAAAAATCTAACCTGAAGTCGGGAAGTGGTGGCACACCCCTTTAGCCGTTAATCCCAGCACTGGGGAGGCAGAGACAAGTGGATCTCTGCGAGTTTGAGGCCAGTCTGGTCTACAGAGCGAATTTCAAGACAGGCTCCAAAGCTACAGAGAAATCCTGTCTCGAAAAACCAAAAAAAAAAAAAAATCTAAGCTGTAGTACTAATTAAAATTGCAATGAATAAAAAGAATGAAAGAGTTAAATTCTATTGAAAATTTCTAAATTATGTTATATTTTGCTAAAGTTTATTTAGTTTATTTACTGTAGAAAAATTCACATAGCATAAATTTGTTATTTTTCTGTGTAAATGTGTAGTTCAGGGCTATTAAATATTATTATAATGCTGTGAGGCCATTATCATTATATATGTTTTCATTTTCCCAGCTTGAAATTCTGTACCCAATTGACAACATTTTCTCACCACTTTGTGTCCAGATTCTAATAATCACTCTTCCACATTCAGTTTCTTATTAATTTAGCCACTCCCCTAATACCTCATGTAAGTGCAACCACAACGTGTTTGCCCTTTCTGATAGACTTATTAGACTTATTGAATTGTGCATGAAAGTTCTTTTGCGTTGCTTCCTTGTTATAATTTTCTTCCTTGGAATTTGTATTTCTTTAATATGTATTTATTTATTTGCTTGTTTTTATTCTTCTATCATGAATTATATCCCGACTGCATCTTCCCCTCCCTCTACTCCTCCCAGTACCCCCCACCTCTTCTCTCTCTCCAGACTCACTACAGCTTCATTTTCCTTCCAAAATCTCAGGCCTCCTAGGGATAACAAACACTACATAAAAAGTTACAGTAGGCACAAACTTTCATACCAAGAATACACAAAGCAACCTAGTAGGAGAAAAAGGGTCCTAAAAGCAGGTGATAAGCAGAGACACCCTTACCCCCCTTGTTAGGAGTCCCACATCAAGATATACAACTGTAATGTATATACAGAGGACTTACCTAGGTCAGACCCATACAGGATCCAGAGCTCTGCCTAGTGCTTGGCTGTGGATCTCTGCTCCTATCAGTTACTAGATGAAGCCTTTCTGATGATGACAGAGTTAGGCATCTATTAGTAATGCAGTACATCATAGAAATCATTTCATTGTTTTTTTTTCTTGCCAGTCATATTTGGTTCTATTCTAGATCTCTGGGCTGTCCAGCCTCTGGCTCCAGGCCCTCCAGGCAGTGCCATGGGCATGGGCTCCCTTTCTCACTATGGGCCTCAAGTTAGACCGGTCATTAGTTGACCTCTCTCACAAATTCTATGCCACTTTCACCCTGTACAACTTGCAGGCAAGTCAAATTGTAGGCTGAAGGATTTGTAGCTGGGTTGGTATCCTAATTCTTTCTTCCATTGGAAGACTTGCCTAATTACAGAAAATAGGCAGTTTATGTCCCATATCCCCCAGTAGCAGGAGTCTTTGCTAGGGTCACTGTTGGGAATAGTTGGTAGTGCATACCTTTAACCCCAGCACTCGGGAGGCAGAGGCAGACAGATCTTTGTGAGTTCGAGGCCAGTCTGGTCTACAAGAGTTACTTCCATGACAGGCTCCAAAGATACAGAGAAACTCTGTCTCGAAAAACCAAAATGAAGGTGATGATGATGTTAATAATAATAATAATAATAATTAAACATATACATAGAAAGGCTAAGCCTCATATTCAATTATTTTGAATGTACATCAAGAAATGGTCTTTTAAATAAGATCAAGAAAATAGACTGCTAGTTCTATTTTCATTTTCTAAGAGAAGCTTCCCTGATGTTTGTCACAGCAATGCCTTTTGCATCTCACCTATGGTGTACATGGGTCTCAATTTCACTATATATTTGACAATGCTGTTTATTTCTCATTCTAATACTAATCAATTTTTATTATTCAGATCTTCTGTTAATTAATTTCTGAGGCATGTAAGAATGGATTTACACACCTCAATTTTATTTGCAGATTCTTATTCTTTTCATTATAGTGACCAGCAAACCTCTTGATAATTTTAGTTAGGTTAAGCCACTTTTCCTTAGTAAGAACTAGAATACAAAATTAATATTTGACCCCATCAGATAAGTCACTTGACACATAATAACTAATGATATGTCGCAGTCCCTTTTAGTTTCTGCTTTCCTGGAGGAGACAAAAACCAGTCTTATTGATGGGTTCTCCATCTGCCAACTTTCGCCGCCACATTCAGAGAGTCTGGTTTGATCATATGCTCATTCAGTCCCAGTCCAGGTGGATTGGTGCGCTCCCATTAGTTCAGGCACACTGTCTCAGTAGGTGGACCAGCCCCTCACGGTCCTAACTTCCTAACTCATCTTCTCACACCTTCTGCTCTTCACCTGCAATGACACCAGGACCTATCTCTTCTGCATGTATTATCTTTTTGAGAACCGAGTCTTTTTGAATGCACTCCTTCCTAGGCCAGGAGGGATGGGGGTTGGCCTTGGACTTCCAACAGGGCAGGGCACCATGCCCTCTTTCAAGGAAGAAGGGGGAGGGAGGAGGGGTGGGGGGTAGTGGGAGGGGGCCGGGAGAAGGGGAAGAAAGGAAAAAAAATTTATTTCTTTAATTATGTTCTTGAATGGAAAAAATAAAACAAAACAATGCATGGAAAAAAAAGAAATAAAGGAAGGTAAAAGCCCCCCCCCCAAAAAAAAACTCAGACACTTATAGCCAGTCAAAAAAAAAAAAAACCAGTCTTATTCTGACTCTGACTCAAAATCCAACAGCTGGTAGTTTTACTTCCCCTGCTAATTTTTCTGTCATTTCAATCTTGGTTTATTTAATTTGGGGGTGGTTGCTGATGGTATTTTCTTCTCAATCATCTATCTATCAATCATCTACTTATCATATAGCTATCTATCCATCATCTATCTATCATCCATCTACTTACCTATCTATCCTCAATCAATCAGCTATCTATCTCTCATTGTTATATGTATGTAAAGGTAAGGATGATTCTATGTGTGACAGCAGAGGTCCTTGACTAGAACTCCTGGGATTAGCTTCTGAAGCATTGAAATTCAGCCAGGCTAAGAGAAAAAGAGCACATGAAATGAAGAGAAATGTCCTAATACCTATTGACAACTACAGCAGAAGAAGAGTGCAGTGCCCTAAGGAATTGTGTAAGCTCAGGACTGCTAAGGAGATAAAAGCATACAAGGACATTCAGAATCTCTATACCACCAAGAGAAATCCCAGCTGAAAATTGTTTGCAGTATCATGTAAAGGCCACTAATGGAGATTGAATTATGAGTTAAAACCCCAAATGACAATGAGCCATGAACCACAAAGGATGTTTTTCCCTTACCCTGGCGGACTGTGGATTTGCTTGAGAGAGTACGTCCATATAACCAGAAACCCAGCTTTCAGACAAAGTAAGAAAAGTGATCATGACACACAAGAAGCCAAACAGGAATGATAGGTCTTCAAGACAGGTCATCATATCCACTTCTTGGTACTGGATATGGAAAGAATGTAGATGGTCCTGTGCTGGATTCAAAATTACTGGGAAAGATAAGGAGTGAAAAGTTCTTCTGAGTCTGTTATTCCACAGTTTACAAAATAAATAGATTCAAGTTTATTTTTAGTTTTCACTCATGGTTTCTAACAAAGTGTAGTTTGCTGCTGTGACCTTGAGGAACTTGGCATACTCATCAGTCAATAGGTCCAGATTAGGTACCATGAATAAAAGTAAGGAGTGATGTTAACTTGGTCTGACAAATGTAGACTGAATAATGCATGCAAAATAATGGTGGGAGTTGTAACTCAGTTGGATGTATCTTGCATGCATGAGCTCCTAAGTCCAATCACCCCTACCATTAAATGAATAACTAAATAAATGATTCTTATATCACACTGACTAGTGTGGGCACGACCCACAACTCAAATGCCTGTGTGAAGAGGAAAATGATGAACAGGAATGAGATGAGCTATGTGTAGGGCAATGAGAAGTAATGATGATGAAGCGTTCAGAAATCTAGTACACTTTAGAATATGCCTGCAAGCTATCACTAACTAGCGTTCCCTTATATGGTTAATCTGGAAGTAGTATTGATAGCTCAGATCCTCTTGTCTGTAGATCAAAAATACAATTTTGAAATGCTACATGAAAATTTCAATGAAATAGAGGGCTGGATGGCATGCTACACAAATATGAGGACATTCATTTGATTCCCAGCACCCATACAAAAGTTTAACATAGATGCACGGCTTGTAATTCAGTGTTAGGGAGGCAGACATGGGAAGATCCATGAGGCTTTTAAGCCAGCCAGTCAACTAAATTGATGTAGTACAGATTCAGTGAGAAACCTTAAATCACAAAATAAACTGGATAGCAATTCAAAAAAATGGAACACCAAGCTCCCATCTCTATAGACATGTGGATAAGTGTACATAAGTACCTACATAAACACATGGACATTTATTTATACACACATGCACTCAAACACGCACACACGCATACACACATTTCAATTAAAAATACGTGCTTGTTTGTTCTAAGTCACCTAATCAGAATGAAATTTTCATGTGCCCAAATACCTACAGGTAAATCAAATGGCCCACATCTACTGAACTTCATTTGGCTATTTTAAAAGTTAAGGTCTACTTATGCTTGTGTTGCATAAGGTTAAATAATTTTTATTTTACTTCCAGAAAAAAATCATTATATCAAATCTAAAATTAAAGAGGCTGATTTTAATTCCTAGCTATTTCTTATAATTCATAAGGATGAACTAATATTACAATGTTACCCTCTTTCTGTCAATCATCTCAGTTTCTAGGAGCATCACCTTTCGATACTTTAACAAATTTATTAGAACTTTTAACCAAATTAGGGAATATTCTGTTAAAATACTCCCAGAAGCTCCTTCTGAGGAAGGTAACAGCATATCAAATTATCAGTGAGGGAACTTGATGCCTGAAAATAAGAGGACTCAAAAAAGTTGATTCCAGGTCTCTTTCAACCAGAAAATCTTGAAAGCTAAAATCTGTGATTCTCTTCCCATCTCTAATACCTGAATTCATGGCTGCTTTCCCATCACTATGAGCAGCACTATGGTACAGTAGATGTCCAAAGACATTTGCTCAGTGAATAAAGGGATGGAATGAGGAGAGGGACTGTAGAGATGCGAATAGCAATAATGGCAAAATGGTAATTATTATAATGCAAGACCACAGGGACAAAGCATCACAAGGCATTTGAAGAGAAAAGGTTGCTTTGCTTTAAGAACAAAAGAGGAGAGATGTACTAAGCAGCAGGCAGGTTCAACCTGAGTGGGAGGCTGTCATATAGGTGAACTTCAAAGTACATAATTAGAAACAACTAGAGATGATTGATAAGTTGATAAATTATATTTAAGTCTTTTTTTTAAAAAAAAAAAGAATGACTCATTTATGAACATCTTTCATAGTCTGGGGCAAAGGTGCCATAGTTAGAATTATGGAAGATATAAACTAACTGTGATTTTAGGGTTGTGATGTAGTATGAGGAATGAGCTGTGTCCCACTGCCTGGCTAGCTTACACCTGAAATAACCACATAGAAATTGTATTAATTAAAATACTGCCTGGCCCATTATATCTAGCCTCTTCTTGGCCAACTCTCACATCTTGATCTAACCCATTTCTATTAATCTGTGTTTACCACGAGGTCGTGGTTTACTGGGAAAGTTTCAGCATGTCTCTCTGCCAGCCTTCTTTTTCCCAGCCTTCAGTTCTCTTTTCCATGCCTACCTAGGTTTTTCCCTATCAAAAGGCCAAGGCAGTTCCTTTATTCAACCAATGAAAGCAACACAAATACAGAAGGACCTCGTACACCATTGGGAGGTAACACCTGCTAAACTATAGGCTCTTCCAGATCACTGCTGTCTTCCCTCCAATGATTCTATTTACCATTAACCAGTGATTGTAAGCTTTACAAAACAACAGGACTTAGCATCTTATTTATTAGGTCAGTGATTCCATTATGGATCTTGATTTATTGATATAAATAAGGTCAATTTTGTTATATGTATTTTTTCTGCTATTGATTAAATTATTGTGTTTGTGCAGCTCTTTTAAAAATGTAATGTATAATTAAGAAATATAGGTTAATAGAGAGTCATCTGTAATAGTCAAGCTTCTAGTCATGTTAGGTTTTCTAGATATATGGAGATGTATTTCAGTTAGATAGGTATTCCTCAAATCTTTCAGAGACCTTCAGAATATGGCATTTAAAATGTTTTAAGAACTTAGGGCTTTTAATGACAATGAGACACATCTGCTCCTGGCAGCACCAATCTTCTTCAAGAGGAAGATGGACATCAAAGAGGCTCCTTATGGAGTTTGCTAGTCATTTGAGCAAGAAACTGCTATTGACTGGACTGCTTGATGCTATGCTATATGAATTGGACATGCAGGACCCACAGAAAAATGACTGCTGAAGTTGCCTAAAGAAGGTGAGACAGTTTTTGGATTCCTGCTTCATGAAAGAGTCTGCAAGACATTCTGCAGGACAGAGAAGAAAGTGACTGACAAACTGCCAATATAGTTGGAACTGCCTTTGGAATTTCCTGTTTCATGGAAAAGTCTGTCAGATGCTGTGGGCCTGTAGACTGAAGATGAATGCTCCAATGTTACAGAAGAACTTTGGGTGACTGTCTAGGCAGTAAGATGTCTCGGTCAATTTTAGAGTTTTGCAAGTTGCTTACAATGCATTTAATGTTAACTTAAGTAATATTATATCCTTCTGGAGTCTTTGATGGAATTGAAGAATAGATAATTATAACTATAGTTTTCCTTAGTTATGATTAAAGATAAAGTATATATAAATGTTGTAACTGTAATTCTTGCTTGATACCTGTTTTATTATATGTAATTTTACTATGTTAAAGTTAAAAACTTCCTTTTCATTTAAACAGAAAAAGGGAAATGCTGTGTTGTTTTTATTGGTTGTTGAATAAGTCTGTTTCAGCCAGTGGTTTAGCAGAATAGAGCTAGATGTGAAAGGCAAACAATGCTAGGAGAAGGAATGCAGAGTCAGTGAGATGCCATGGAGCAGCCAGAGGAGAAAGATGCAAGCCGCTGGCTGGGACCTTGAGGTAGGATATGAGCCTCCTGGTAAAATATAAAATAATAGAAATGGGTTAATATAATATGTAAGAGCTTGCTAGAAATACACTAGAGTCATTGGCCAAGCAGTACTTTAAACAATATAGTTTCTGTGTGATTATTTTGGTTCTGGGCAGTCAGGAATGAACAAGCAGCCTCCGACAACATGCATTTATCTACTTTTGCACATTCCAGGACCCAAATCCTTGGGATGGTATTACCCATAGTGGGCTAGGTCTTCCCATGTCAATCAACACTTTTAAAACTATCCCTGACAGCCAAGACCTCTACATAGAGACATGATCAGCTAAACTGACCAAAATCGTGCCTAATTAGACATTCTTCCCATGTGAGTACAAGTTGTGCCAAGTTAACAATTAAAATATACCACTGCAGCTGGTATCTAATTTATTTAAATTGAAAGCTTTTGTATTTCTATTACATAAAAGTTTTAAATATTTCTACTATATGAATACACATAGCATATATGCACAATTTAATATTATATAAAGATTAAAATACACTTTCCATAAAAATACTAAGGAAAACTTTTGAAAGTTTAATAGTTAAACACAATAACTTCTATACAAAAGCATATATATTAAGAATAAAGTCTAAACTATGGATACTTCATTTAGTTTACATATTTGTATGTTTACAAAACTTCATTAATGCATTTTTACTCTAACTTATTGTCAACATGTTTGTCGACATAAGCTGATATAAGATCAACAATGATTGTATAGCTAGGTTGTGTAGTGTCTGTATTTAAGGCAATTAAATGGTTAAACAGCATTCATGGAGAGAAGTAACCTGAAGTTCATGTGTCTTTGTTGTTAGAACATTGTCTGTAAAGCATTTCTTTACATTTCAATGCTTAGCGATTTAATTTCTCTCTATCTTAGGTTGTTTTGTCACATGAAACCTTCTCACCAGGAGATTTTTCAAAGAAGAAATCATTAACACCATCAAGTACTAGGTGTCCTTAGCTATCTCAGCTAAAGTTCAAGTCACTTATTTCTGAAGACAGGTGGGAAAAAAGTGAAAGCTTGAAGGGATTCATGGCTTGGCTTTCACACTCCATGACAAATCTAATTGTGTGCTACTTTCCCCATTACTGGGTAATGCGAATGGCATCTGTGTAAAATATGAACACAATTAAATGATTTTCCACAGTCGTGTGTGTGCTTTGGTGTCTGTCAGTTTCTAATTGGGTTTACGCTGAAGCAAAGGGCTCTGCGTACCGTTAAACATGTCCTAGAATCACCTCAGATAAACGATTCAAGTGTGAGAAGAAAAGTAAGAAGCCTCTTAACACACCTTTCATGCTAAGACTCCGGATTTGGTTTACTCTCATCTTCAAATAACAAAATTTGAAGACATTTTCCAAAAAACAGCCATCAAATCTGGTTTCTAGCTTAAAATAAGTAAACAAATCTAGTTAAAAGTGAAACATGAGAAAAAAGTTTTAGAAATATGCAGGGTTTTGACATTTTAGGTAAAAATGACACAGATAGACAAATTTTATAAAACTCTCTGACTTTTGTTCTCTGCAGTGTTGATGGGTTTTAATTGCATAAAGGGAACTTTACATTTAAGGGAGAAATGTTTCATTTAAGACTAAAACAGATGTAAGAGTGCCTTAATGATTTGAGAATGATTAAAATAACCCTTGAAAATTTATTCAACATAAATCACAGAAAGATTTTATAATTTGCATTAATTTTTTTAGGACTGGTTCTTCTCTTTGTTTCTGCACTGCTGACTATGATCATATTTGATTTGTAGACAATGTCGGCAGCATGTCTTGAAAACAGAAAAGTACTCAGATTGCTGAATTAGCCTCTTTCTCTGTAGAGAGAAATGACTATAATAGATTCCGAGTTAAACTGTATGCCTAGCTGAAGGTCTTGAATGGGCTAATGTCCATTAACAATCAACAAATTAGTAAATTGCCTTTATTGAAATTTCTTTTCTCAACCTAATGGTTTGTTTAACTGATGGCCGATGTGACCATTAGGAGCTATTAGCATGTTAAGAGGGTATTAAATAAAGCCAACAGTTGGCCTTAAAAACAAAAGAATGAATACAGCACAATTTATTATTTTGCTGGGCTAAGCAAACACAGTTTTGATGCATTAGTGCCTTCTGAGAAGGCCAGTCGTCATCTGTTGAATACATACTCAACTGGGTTAGGAACAAGAAGATCAGCAAATCTGTGATCTGCTCAACTCCTAACTGTCCATCCTGGTCTGCAGACATTAAATTCTGAGCTGTGTATATTGATTCATCTAAAAGTTTGTGTTCTCTTGGATTTTTCTGTCAAGCATCATTATTATGAACGGGGAGAATACATATTGGAAGCAGATGTGGGTAAAACTGCCTTAACATGAAGTTAGTCCCAAATGAACTGTGTATGGAAGCAAAGGAGTATCAGACAGGAGTATCATAGAGAATTATGTACTTAGAACACTACTGTTGAGTTGTTACAGTTTCTAATATGTATAGCTTCTTGTTATTGTTTTAATATCTAGGACAGTAGACCTAAGATTGCCATACAAAGCAGCTGTTGACAAGACTTTCCTTACTTTGGTTTGCTTTAGTTTGCTTTAAGTCGCTATTTTATGTTTGTATTTCAGAGTTGTTTGATTTCTTGTAATGAATCAGCAAAGAGAAATGTCTCAATCTATGTCCTTCTCTCAGTCTGTGTATCATGAACATGCTATCCTGGAAATATAAATGGATGCAGCTATGTTTTCCACAATGTCAGAATGTATTGAACATCCATTTATTCACAAGCTACATTGGCTTAATTGGCTGCAGTTTACTAGGTGGCCCCTGTTTCCCTTAATGGCTGGTCATTAGCGGAGGTAAGTTTTTTTATGGATTATTAATAATACAACATTAGCAGTTTATTAGTTATATTACATGTTTTCAATTTGTGCTATTTTCTTTTTTCCATATTATTTTATTTTTTTCATTCAAAAAAAAATTTACATTTCCTCCCCTTCTCCCAGTCCCCTCCCGCTCCCCCTCTCCTTCCCCCTGCTTCCTTAAAAGAGGGCATGGTGCCCTGCCCTGTTGGAAGTCCAAGGACCTTCTCCCTCCATCCCGGCCTAGGAAGGTGTGCATCCAAATAGACTAGGTTCCCAAAAAGATAATACATGCAGAAGAGATAGGTCCTAGTGTCATTGTTGATGGCTTCTCAGAGTCCAGTTTGATCATTTGCTCGTTCAGTCCCAGTCCAGCTGGATTTGGTGAGCTCCCATTAGTTCAGGCACACTGTCTCTTCTCTCTCCTTCTGCTCTTCGACTGGACCTTGGGAGCTCAGTCCATATCTCTGATGTGAATGTGGGTCTCTGTCTCTATCTCCATCCATCGGCAGAGATTTCTATGGTAGTGATCAAGATATTCATCAATGTGACTATGGGACAATGCTAGTTCCGGCACCCTCTCCTCTGCTGCCCAAGGACCTAGCTGGGGACTAGAGCCAAGTATCTTGCCAGTCCTAAAATTACTCCCTTAATGTAGATATCTTATTCCCTTCTCCAATATCCACCTTTCCTCCATCTCCACCCTCCGACTCCCCCAAGCTCTCCCCAGTCCTTCCCTTCTTCCTTATCCTTCCCCTTCTCCCCTTCCCCCACACCCCCTACCCCCACCTCTATCCCCGGCCCCGTGCTTCCAACTTTTGCCTGGCGATCTTGTTTGCTTCCAATTTCCAGGAAGACGTATATATGTTTTTTTGGGGGGGTTCACCTTGCTATTTGGCTTCTCTGGTCTTGTGAGCTATAAGCTTAGTGTCCTTTGTTTTATGGCTAGGGTCCACTAATGAGTGAGTACATACCACAATCGTCTTTTTGGGTTTGGGTTACCTCACTCAGGATAGCGTTTTCTATTTCCATCCATTTGCATGCAAAATTCAAGATGTCATTGTTTTTTACCGCTGAGTAGTATTCTAATGTGTATATATTCCACACTTTCTTGATCCATTGTTGATATTAACTTTCAATTCATGTATTATAACTCACACAGGTATGTAAATATGAAAGTTGCATAATGCCTTGAAAAATGTTTAAAGGCTACAAAATATGAAAAGACCTTATTAGATACAGAGGCAGAAACTCAATGGAGATCTCAAGAGTCATAACAGGGGTTTAGGCAAGGGAATAAGTAATTCATATGGAGAACTGTTGGAGAGCCACTGCTGAACCTTGGGAAATGTAGAGTACTGGGTGAAATGAATGGAAGGATGTACAATGCATGAGCACAGGAGTCCTGATGATAACTCAGTAATTATTGCTATTTAGGTATTATGTTGTTATAAGACCTTGAAGATGAGACTCGAGTGTGTTCAATATGTTGTCTGACCAATTTTTTGTTGTTGTTTGTCTTATCCTGATTGTTCTTCTTATTAACCTATTTTGTTAAGAATGTAAATGATATCTGTTCTATTTTGTTCTCTATTTCTTTGATAAAGATGACTTTGACCAAAAGTTTCTTTAGGTGTTCACTTGGCTTTAATGTGTCAATCACAGTCCATCACTGAGGTAAGGTAAAGCAGAAACCCAAGCTTGATAGAAACCTGGAGGCAGGGATTAGAGCAGATACCATGGAAGAACTTTGTTTTCATGGCTTCCTGTAGCTTGCTCTATCTGCTTTTTTTCTTTTTTTTTTTTTACCACCTGGTACTACCTGCTCAGGGATGGAATTTCCTAAAGTAGCATCATCAATAACTGATTAAGAAAATGCCCCCCAGACTTGCTGAGTGGCCAATCTGATGAGAGGCTCTTTCTTCTCAGATGACACTAGCTTGTTGATGAAAAACTCAACCATCACTTTGAATTTCCCTTCCAGAAATGGGTTATTTATCAGTATGCCTTGTGTTGGTGCTGAGAAGTTAGTGGTATGAACTTTCTCAAAGGAGAAGCAGTCATTCTCATTTTCCATTTGCATATTTTGCTTTGCATTCAGATCATGGCACATATTAAAAGCTGCACTATTACATAAGATAAAGTAAATAAAGTAACTTAGAGCAGGACACAGCCTGTTCACCATGTCGTGAGATGTGATACAGGAAGAGCATTTGTAACAGACCATGAATATCATCTCAACGTAACTCCACTGTTACCTGGATATCACTGTGGTCCCTCCTAGACCCCTTGTCCTAGTGATCTGTGTCATAAGACCCACAGGAAACATGCAGAATTTAGGATAGAATATAAATGGAGTTTTCATGGGACAAAGTGGAACACTCTCTGGAATTGGCTAGACATGTTTTGAAGAACCAATATTGAGGTCAATAGTATTCATGCTAATTTACATTTCCAAAAGAAGCATATAAGAGGAATAAGGGTTCTGTTGTTGTTGTTGTAGCAGCAGCAGCAATGAAATAGAGAAGACATTAAATGGAAACACTACCTTTGATTAGATGTGAGTGACTAGCTTTACTATTCACATACAGTTGTGAAGCTTGGCTTCTGCATTGACTGGCAGGAAACCCAAAAATCTGATAAGTTCTGTTGGGTGCACGAGAGCAGACCCTGAAAAACTCTTCTGATTTTTTAGATATCTCCGTGAGACAGGTACCAAAGTCATAATCATAATTCAGACTAGATAAGGGAATATCTGAATCTTGATGCTAATAGCTAAAACCTATTCAGGTTACATCTAGTCAGGATTTCAACTGGGACTGGCAAAGAATAGTGTGGTAAATTAAAAACCCTTGCTTTGTGGGGTTTTTAGATGACATTGAATCTACTCATCCTGGTTAATCTTTCTTGTCAATTTGACTGAATTTGAAATGAATCAGGAGATAAACCACTGGAAGTGTCTGTGAACAAACTTTCAGAAACAATTAACTGAGAATGGTATACCTGCATTCAGTGTAGGTGATGCCATCCCACGAGCTAGGACCTGGCTTGCTCAAAATAGAGGAAGTACTTTGAGTATTAGTATTCATCTTCCTCTGATGAATACAGCCTCCTGACACTGGGATTGTTGTTATCAGCATCTATGAGTACTGAAAGAATGCATTCCACACATGAGGCTCAGGATCTCTTCTTAGACTGTCTGCTAGAATAAAGTCAGTTTTTTTCCTTTAAGTTGCTTTGGTTGGAATCTTGCTGAAGCAACAAGAACATTAAGGAATGCATATGGTTTTGTGTTATTTGAAGTGCTCTTACACCTAAGTAGGGCACCAGAACTTTTATAGTGTAATTAAAGATAAAATTTTCAAAGGCCATTGTTACATGCCAGGCTTTAGACAAGTTCACTGATACTTTCAAGTGTAATAGTCAGTTATTCTGAAGGATCAAGCTACAAGAATTCATAGAGAGGACCTTTTCAACTGGAGATAAAGAAAGCTACTGAAGACCAAACCCCCAAACTAAGTGAGAACATTGAGCATTTTATGACACAGGAAACTGATTATAAAGAGCTACTGAAAGTTTGTTTCTAGATTTTCAAGAAGCAAAAGAAATACTTTGTTATCACTGCTAGCTCCATGCTTAGAACACATTTGGTTCTAAGCAGCCGAAAATGACTTTGTGTGTGGTCTCTGACTATTTTAGTTTATGCCCCAATCATAATTGCAAACATATATGTTGGAGTTCAGTTTGAAACACCTTCTATACTTTATGAGGTCTAACCCTTAATGAAAATATTTTCTCTATTCTGATGCCAAGTATTTTGCTTCCTTTAAGTTCAAGATCTGAAAAAACTGTGAACAGTGGCCTTGTTTAGCCTGATGGTACCTGTGTGCTGTTGTAGTTCCCCACTCTAAAGGCTAAAGAGAGCACCCTATGCCTGTGGCCAGGATTCCTGAGAGATCCCTTTTCTCTGGCATGGTGAGCTTTTCCCCCAGAAAAATCTTTTCTGAAAACTGTCGTCAAGAAAAGGTCAATTCAAATGTTTTCCTTCCTGGATTCTTAGGTAAGAATTTATCTGTTTTTGAGTTCTGTCTGCTGTTTTATATAACCACTGAACAGATCACCACTAGAAAAGGTGTACACATGGTGCCCCAGTGCAATGGCTGACAGGGTTCTGTTTGACTCAGCAAAGTCTGTCCCCTCCTAAATGTTGTCTGTTTACACAGCTGTCAGTGATGGGTGAAGTTTTACCAGCTTATGGTGAAAGTTGATGAAGGAGGTGAAAGGTTACCATGTTTTCTTTCTCTGGAAGAAACATGCTGAGGTCTGTTTCTGTCTGCTCACTGTGGTGATGATGCAAATGGCCTCTTTTTAACTTTGCACTATATTTCACCTAAAAAGATTAGAGGATTCCCTATCTTCTACTGTGGTTTTGCAATTTAATTGGTCCAATAACTCAAAAACTATTCACCAACTCGTTAGTCCACATATGATCCAGTGATGGGCAGAGTAATTGGAGGCACTAGGATGCATGTAAAGAGGGTGTTCTGTTCCCTTTGAAGTCTGATAAAAATTTGTGTATGCCCATAGCTCAGAAAATATGGCCTGGTGCGTCCAAATAAATTGCTGCATTATATATTTCAAATTATACTAGAGATTGAAGATTGGGTAATAAAATTATTGTTCTGTGATTGACCTTTCAAATTCATTTATACCTGCTTTAAATTTAAATGGGAAGTAGATACTTAATCCGATGTCTATGTATTTACTCTCGTATTGAAGACTGATTCAATACTTGAAGGAACAAAATGTCATAGATGAATCCTATGTAAGGGCTGATTCCTTGCAGTACTTGGGGGTTCAGATGTCTGTACAGACTACCAGAAATAAGATGTATAGAATACTTTTGTGGTAAATCCCCATAAACACAGAATTGTCTTAGATTAGCGTTTAAGATTATAGCATAATTTAAAATGTAATCATACTATAACCAAGATACAAATGTAAAATAAACATAAAGTATCATACATACGATGACTATATTTGGGTGATACTTTTTGGTATATTGCTATAATATAGCAAAAAGAAAATCAATAATATTCTGAGATTGCAACCTTTTACAATGTCACACATATTTCTCACAATCAATGAAAGGAAGTACCTTTTCCGTAGTAGAAAATGATTTCTCTAATAGTCAATGCTCTCTACTATTCAGTTTAATGTTGACCTTCTAATTTAAATGTTTCCCTGTGAGATTATTTTAGAACAAATAAAATCGTGGCTTAAATGAGAGAAATGTCATTCACAGGCTCAACATTTGAACACTTGGTACCCAGTTGGGAGTGCTGTTTGAGGGATGTTATAGAACTTCTAGGAGGTACAGCCTTGCTGACTGAAGCACCTCAATCTCACTATAGGAAAGCTTTGAGAGACTCTACCTCTTTCCTGTCCTCTCTGTGCCCTGTTGCAGTTGGGCATGTGACTTCTCAGCTTCCTGCTTCTGTTTTCATGGTTACCCTGGGCAGCCATCTATCTACAGCAATCATGGATTCTATCCATTAGACTCATAAGCCAAAACAAATGCTTTTTCAATAAGTTGCTTTTGCTCACTGTGTTTTATCATGGTAATGGATAAGTACTGAATAAAAATAATAAAGAAAATTAACTATCTTGAACCTGCATGTATAAATATGAAGTAGTTGTCAGAAATATTTCAGTCCATGTATTTCCTGATCTTTGGGGGTATGGCTGTTGTGCAAAGAGTAAGACTGTGAAGTGCACAGCGTGGAGCAGACGGATCAGCTGGTTATTCACTTGATGTATAAAAATGGACAAGTTGCTTAATTGTTCTGTGCCTTCCCTTTGCTTATGCATTAGGAAAACTGACTTAATGATAGTATATATACATCATGGTCCTGGCACAGTTGAGTAAAATGACAAATTTGATAATAAGGCATTTTAGAATGATAGATAGCATTCCACAAAATGTTTTCATATTTTGAAATAAAAATAATGTTCAGGTTATGCAGCATCAGTAAGTTAAATGGCACACAATGTTAAGTTCTAGAAACAAGATACAAACTAGCCAGATAATTTGTGTGATTAAATTTCAGATATGACATAAATGACATATCTGACACAAAGAATGAATGCAATAAAAATTACAGTCAAATGTAAGTTGATACCTCAGCTCAAACTACTATTTATCTTGTAAGTAGATCCAAAATCTCAGGTCTCAACTTTTAATTGAAAACTCAACAAAAATGTATGACCCCTTTAAAAGTAGAATCTTTAATAAGAAGTGGGAAATACAATTTAACAAACATAGGCAAACAGCCGACTGGGAAAAGCTACTTCTTTCCTTTGTCCATGCCTTGTAGCAAGCTCAGTTCTAACTTGTCATGGGCACTCTGATGACTGCATGATAATCCAAATTATAAATTTAATCCAAATTAAAGTTGAGAAAAAAGCCAAACATCCAACATATTTCTCAATAAACTCTGTCTTGTCAATTTTTCACTGTTTCTATTATTGTCTCAACAATGAGCCCTCAAGACACATAGTTCTTTGAGAGTTCTAAAAGAAGTTATCTTTCTTTGTTTAGAAAAAATAGCATCTCTCAATGGAACATACACTTAAATGTATGAAACCACTTTCCTCATTAAACTACCTATCCACAGGGACTGACGATGTGGGGTCTGCCTGTAAAGCTACATCTACTTTTGTAAGCAGGTTATAGTCATTAAAGAATACAGATCTGAGATCAGCTACAGCTGTTGCTACAGCTCAGACCTTCACTTTTTTCTGTTAGAGTAACTTAATAAATATATCTTGGGTAAATAATATCTATTTTCAAGTTATCAAGTTGCTTAGTGTAATGGTGCAGAACCCGTTATACAAAATTGCCTAAAGAGAGTTGGAACAAATGTTTAGAGGAAACAGAAAAGTTATGAATTCAGCAAAATGTTCAGTCCTTTCCCCAATTCCATTGTGTGTAAATGAATTTAAAAGAAAACATTTAACCAAGGAAGAAACAAGCATTTATTTTCTTTATAAAACAAATGATCCTCTTTTTCAACTGTGAATTTTCAGTCATTGATACCACTGCAAAAGTAGGTTCCTTGCCCTTTACAGTCAGTGACAGAATGGGGCATAAACATCCACATGATCTCCAGTAGCAGTACAGACCATAGAAATCAACATGGCCCTTTACTGAAGTTTGGATCATGGATAGCATATCTCTTAGCACAGGCCAAGGGCATCAACATGGCCTACAGGGCAACACAGGCCATTGATACCAATTGTTGTGAAATATTAGTTAATGTTATGTTATTATTTTTTGTTGTAGAATATTTGTTTAATGATGCAAAGATGTGTTGCATTCTTATGTTACATTTGTTTAACTCTGTGAAGCTGTGTTACTTTGATTGTCTAAAGCACCTAATTGGTCTAATAAAGAACTAGGCAGGAAAGAGAATCATACAGGGCCGGCAGGCAGAGAGATGAATAAGAGGTGATCGAAAGTGGGAGGGGTGAGAAATGGTGAAGGAGAGAGGAGCAGGGGTCAGTCACCCAGCCACCTAGCCAGCTATGGAGTAAGAAGTAAAGAAAAGTATATAGAATAGATAAGGTAAAAGCCCAGAGGCAAAGGGAAGACAGAATAATTTAAGAAGAGCTGGCTAGAAATGAGCCAATCTAAGCTGGGGACTCATAAGTAAGAATAAATCTCTGTGTTTATTTGGGTGCTGGGTGGCAGACCCCCAAAGAGTTAAGAGTAATAAAACCTAACAATGACCAAAATGATCTCTGGTGGCAGCCCAGGTCATAGACATCAGATGGAAATACAGACCACCTCTATGCACCACCACTACTCCCCATAGTAATAGCCTAAACAGGAACCCATTGATGATAACTCTTAAAATTATGAAAGGGGTGCTGAATCTTCACAATTGAGGGCTTCAGGCAGGGGTGTGGGTTCAGAAGGACTCAGTCCCTCTTTTTAAGGAGCTGATTACTCAGAGTTTGTCCATACTCCAGTGAGTATATGTACAACACAAATTAGGCTTGGTCACTTTCTCCTCCTCCTTCTCTTTCCTCTCCTTTCTTCTTCTTATGGAGAGGTGGGGGTGGCAGGCCTGGAAGGACTGGGAAATGAATATGATGGGCTTCATGATGTGAAATTCCCAAATAATCAATGAAAATATTATGTTGGAGAAAATGATTTTTCAAAAAGTTAACAAAAAATAATATCTATCCAAGTGTAACGTGCTCACATATAGTGTCTAGGGTTATTTGGATCCTCATACTAAGAAAAGTTTACTATTTAATATTCTCAACAGATGAGTAATCTTCAATTGCATTAAAATATAATATTTTAATTTTTATTCATCATTTGGTAGATATCTAGGTTGTTTTAATTTCCTGGTTATTGTTAATAGAGTAGCATTGTATAAACAGGCAGGTTAATAGATGGAGCTGGAAACAATTATTCTTAGTCAGATGACTTGAACCCTGAAAGACAAATCTCACATGTTTTCTCTAATTACTGGATTTTAGCATTGAATTTTTAGATACAGGCGTTTCATTTGGCATACATTTAGAAGTCAAGAAATCATTAAAGGATCAATGGCAAGGAGATTTTATGAGCAAGCAGACAGAACACTGTAAAGAGTAACCAAGAACACTGGATGGGCTGTAATGTTTGAGGATTTATGGGACATTACTGGACAACTCAAACCTGGGACCATTATCAAGGCCACGAACCTGTGGCTAGACAGTTCATGAGCCCTAGGGCAGAATCTGCTAATATTATTATGCTAAATGAGCATAGTGTTTAATCAGTTCAACTCCTAACAAATTATTGTTTTACCACAGCTCGATGAATCTGTCATCTTCTCATCAGAGAAGCTTCTTTCTTCAGTAGATATTGATTAACTCAGACTTAAAACTGGTGAAGTTGGAAAGATCAAGAGGATGCTGTATGCTCATCTCTAAATGTCTTACCCCTTTCCCCCAAAACTCAGGGATTATTGAGGAAAAGTTATTAAAAGACTGTGAGCACCAAATAAGGTGAATGAACAATAGGAACTGATCAGTTCCAGACTTAGCAGGGCAGTTGCACATATGAACTCAGAACTCTTGTCCTAGAATGTTCAGGACTCAAGCAAACTCAAGCCAGACAAAATTCCAGCAAGGAGGCAGAAGGTAGGAGGAAGTTTCATTCCTCACTTAGGAACTGTTAGCAAGTCACAGCTTCTAGGAGAACGAGAATCAGTTTTCTTTAAGTCCCTACCTCTGGTAGGTCAACTACAATTAGGTGGAAGATTACAAATTGGACTTAATTTGTTTAACAAAAAAGAAGGAGGTAAAAGAAAGACACAAAGTTGGGTGTTGGGTAGGGAATGAGAGTATAGGGTTTAGGACTGAGTTGTGAAAACACAATTCCTATTCCCTAAATTTATTTAATATTTCTATCATAGGAATGAAAGAAAAACTGCTTGTATTAGAATGCTTTGTCTATAAATTTGCAACAAAGCTTATAACAGATATTTGTTCATTCATGAACTATGGAAAATTATTGTGGTGCTAACTCCTTTCATAACTTTCTTCAATCCATAAGGATCTTTGTTTACTCACATAAACATAAACTACTGTGTATTTGTAGGAAGCTAATGTTCTGGAAACTTTCTATTGTTTATTATATGGTCATGTAGCTGTTATAAGAATGTAGTGGAGCTCATAATTAGTAAGTAGTATCCTCCAGGGTCTTTCATGTTGAGTCTCTTATAAAGCTTTTCTATAGCAAAGGTAGCAGTCAGTAAAATAAATGCTTTCAGTTTGCAATATTTCTCAAGACCTCTTTGCATTTAATCACACAAGAATAGGCAACTTAATATTAGAACAACTCAGGGAAACTAAAAGCCTGGTATCCTATCGCAATCTTGAACAGTCTGTGACATGGAGACAAAAAGGGTGATGGGAGATCAGAGTAGGAAAGGATTGGATAAAAGTTGGTATGGAGAGTTAGGTGTTTTGCTCAGTAACAAAGAATCTGTCTACTATGTGTGAGATTTTGGGTTCCAGGTGAAAGTACATTAACTTTCAGTGATAAGGTTGTTTTTTGGGATAAGAAATTGCTGTGTTACCCAGTTTGAACTCAAACTTTCAGACTTTCAACCTCGAGTCACGGATTGCTGGAATCACAGGTATATACTACCATGTTTTGTTTCAATGATGAATTGGGGTAATTTGCTTAAGGAAAAAGAACCTGCATTGTCACATATATTATGTATTTTCTGCTTTTACCTCAATATGCCATTATTCATTAAATGACTTGAGATATTTGTAAGATATATATTTATGCTGAAGATGATGGATACTCAGATTCCTTCCGCTAACCCATGGTCCTCAAGAGGTTGAAACACCAGGGTTAAAACTTACTCATAGATTGGAGTTAAGGTATGTACCTTAGTTTACTTCTATAAACTAAACATACTTATAAAAACTACCTATTAATGCATAGACACTTATAGATTTATTGGAAATCAAATATACTAGCATATTTTGAAAGCAGGGTTTTAAGTGTTTCAGGTTTTTCTTCAACTGAACCTTTAGATAGGTATAAAAATAATTATTTCAAAAAATAAATTATTTGAAAGAAGATTAAGTTGGCTATGAACTATAAGGGCTTTGTGTATATTTGCATAGAGATTGGTAGCAGTGACTGTTTTGAGTTGCAGAGAGGCAGTGGAGGTTGTATTTACCAAAACTTCCTGAAAATATATCTGGGAGACTATTGCTAGAACATTTAGAAAATATAGAGCTTTTACAATGACTCAGCCAGAAGGAAGGAAAGGCCAGATATGCAAACAGCAGCAGAGAAAATAGACATAAAGAGGAGCATTTAAATTTAGCTTTGTGGAGCTAGTGAAATCGATCAGCAGGGAAAATACTATGGAATTGAGCTAATTTCTTGAGACCTGGATGGTGGAAGGGCAAGAACTGACTCACACTACTTCTCCTCTAATCTCCACACACAAGCTATGCCATGCCCCTCCCTGAAGCCCTCAGGAAATAAAGTATTAAAATTAACTGTGATAAGTTCACCCCCTTTGCTTCAGGCTCTTTCAAATCTTCCTTGCCTTTTTTTCCATGACGAAGTTTTATTAAACTATGGGATTTAGGACCTGGAGAGTAATCTTAGTGGTTAGAGAACTTACCTACATGGTGACTCACAACTGTCATAACTCCAGTTCTAGATAATTCCATGCCTTGTCTGAATTCCACCTGTTACCATGCAGATATGATTTACCTACATACACTCATGGATATATGCATATAAATAAAATTACGATAATAAATATTTAAGAATAAAATAAAAGACTACTGAATTTTAAATAAATAAGTATATTTATTTATGCTTGGAGTATTAAGGAAAGGTTAGAGTGGAAGGGATGACAGATGTCCCAACAGCGGTAAATACAGACTTGCTGGGAGTCTCCAGTTCATATTCAAGGGTCTGGTCATTGACTAATGCAAATAATAGAATGTACAGGCAAGGTACTCACAGTGGCGGAGGCCTGAAATGTCAGTACTCAGGTTTTGAGACAGGATGACTATGAGTGAAAGGCCAGCCTGCCTATACAGTATGATTAGACCCTGTCTCAAAGAAATCCATAAGATTAAAATAAAATAATAAACAGGCTAAAGAGGAAGACAGGATGCTTGAACAACTCAGGTAGCTATATCAATGTATCAATATACTGCATGCATTTCTTTTGTGGCACTGGCACAGTAATCCTGTGGCACATAAACGTTAAACTAAATTTTCTCCTTTTCCTGTCCTTTACATTTCAGAGACATTATTGGGGCCTAGAAATTTAACAAAGATGACGTGTTTTGCATCTCTCTTATACTCAGTCCTCTTGGAATGATCAGGCTGGTTCTAACTATTTATTTACTAACTGCAACACTAAATTACGGAAGGAAATTAAATTAGGTGGAGAGGTATACTTTTGGACTTTCTCTGGATTCCCAATGGTCTTTTAGTTGTTTGCACACTGATGTTGCTACTATGGTTGGTAGAGTCCACACAGATTTACACAGTTCATGAAGCTGCTATTTCCTCAAGGACGTAAAGATAATGTTAAAATCTTCCAAAGAGTAACTCGTTTTATTTGTAATGGACAATTGAAACTTCCATTTTCCTTTTGTTTTCTCTTTCTCTATCCACTGAACATAGTCATTTGTTTTTGTGCTGGAAACTGTTCTGCCAAGTCTCCGTGGTTTACCTAGAAGTCTTGTGAGAGCATGCTGCACCCAAGCACAGGAAATTTCTCTTAGCTTCTTAAGAGAACTGAAAGAAAGGTACCTGTTGGCTGGCAGGTAAGTATGAGGTAAGGTCTCCAGTGATGACTGATGTGAGCATCTGTTTGTGGCAGCATAATTAGTGGCACTGTTCTTTAGGTTCAGCTTCCTTTCTTCACTTACTTCTTAGTGTTCTTGTCTCAGCAAATTTATTTCCTTGATAAAAAAGAGCACAAATTTTCACCCATCCAATTAGTAGTGAATTGGCCAAGCATAACATTGGTTCACTTTGAAGGTTATGAATCTGACATACTAAAAATCAATATAAACTGTTAAAAGACACTGGACTAAATCTTGTTTATCCGCATTGTAGGAATTAAGACATAGGGATGAAGTAACTTAAAATGAATTGATGCAAATCAATATTTTTAATTCATATCTATAGCTGTGACCAAATAACTTTATCTAACTTTTTCCTTTAGTGAAGTTTAAATAGTCTTACCTACAACTAATAATTCTTAAATATTCTTAGCTACTACTAAGCAGAACCAAAACCCATATTGATCGAGAGAGATAGTCTATGACCTGTATGCCGTACTTCACAGAGTTTTATATCCCACAAACAGATATTTGATGACTGTAAAATACACTAGCCATCAGGCCATGGCTGCCCTCCTCACCAGTGCTGTTCCTGACCCCTTTCCTTGGGGGAGACTTCATTTCTGAGCTCATTTTTTTCACCTTTTGGCTTCACTTGAAAATCCTGGTACTAGGTGCCAAGTCTCCTCATTGGGCTGTTGGCCTTGACCACTGTTGAGTGCCGGTGACAGCTCACTGAATGGCTTGGACCTGATTCAATCTTCCCTGAGTAAAGGGGACACCCTCAACTACAGGTTTTCCCTCTTTTCCTTTTCCTCCTCATTCCTGGGAATGGTATCATGCGTACCCAAGGGGAAGCCTCTTAAAGAACTTCCAACACCCGCCACCTAGCACATGACCTAAGGGTTTCTAAGCTGATGCTCCTTTCAAGTCAAATATGAACTGAAAATCCCTTAGATAATCAGTTCAAATGACCTCCTAACAACACCCTAGATCTAAATATTATTTGGGATCTTTACAACTACTGAAAGTGATCAGGAAAATGGAAAGATTCCCTATGTCCAAGAATTTTCTTACTTCCACTCCAAGACTTCTCTATCCTTTTCCTGTTTCCCCCAGCTGCCTATAAAATTCAGCCCTTTTCTCTGACCTCTTCCCTTCTTCCTATTCTCACATGGCCTAGCTCAGGGTCATGCTCACTCTGGACTCTCCTAGATCTCCCTGCCCCTGGCCATACTTTTCCTCTTATCTACAATAAACCTTCTCCACCATACATAGAAGCAGTCATGTCCTTCCTTTTCATTTTTATTGTTTATGTAATTGGTGTTAAAACCACAGGATTGCCATATGTGAATTTCCTTCCAAGGAACACAACCTTTCTGAACCAAGCTGCTGGTTGGACTCTTCTAAGGTGTATGAACCAGTTTTTTTTCCTGCTGGCTCCTGCCATCCATCAAATTTGAGGTGATGGATGTTGTGAATATGTTTTATTGCTATTGGTTAATAAAGAAGCTGCTTTCAGCCAATGGCTTAATAAAGTCAGGCTGAAAGAGATATATACAGAAAGTAGGCAGAGTTAGTGAGAAGCCATGTACCCCTGCTGGAGGCAGATGCCTAATGAAACTTTACCCAGTAAGCCACAGCCACGTGGTGATACACAGATTAATGGAGATGGGTTAGTTTAGGATATAAGAGTTAGTTTAAAATACGCTTAAGTGATTAGCCAAACAGTATTGCAAATAATATAGTTTCTGTGTGTTTATTGCAGGACCAGGTGGGACAGAACATCTTCCAACAGATTGGTGTGCCAATGTGTGCCAGATAAATCCACATTAAACCTGAGAGATCTTGGAAAGAAGTTCCAGACACAAAAGAACAGAGTTAAGCATGACTTTTAGGTAGGAGGCAATTTTTTGTTTCAGATGGACTCTGCTGGTGGTGAGTTTAGGAGAGGTCTTTAAGAAGGCTTCCTGGTTCGTGCTACTTTCAGGAACAGCTCTGGGTCTTTTAGATGCAGGATTTAAATGGGGTTTGTGAGCTGTGTGTTACAGACTGCTTAATGGCACAACATAGATTGGCTGCATACTTGGAACTGGGGCGGTGTGCACCGCTCACAGTGGTGGTGAACATGCCTTCACTATGTTGGACTGGGCATAGCCAAAAGGCAAAGCAGCCTTAGTCCTAGCCACACTGGCTTATCATTTTATTTTTTAAAAAAAGGGCATTCCTGGACAGAAAGTAATTACAGATCTGCAATAAAGACAGATTCAGACAGAAAAAAAACCTCTGAACATGTCACAGTGTATTTTTAAAAATGTGTGTAGGCTTGAGAGAGAGAAGAAAAAAGAGTATAGACAGTTATAAATGGAAATAAATTGTTTTAAAAAAATAAAACAAAGTCCTTAAAGAGATACAGTACAGAGTGTCATAGATTAAAGGTGAAAAGAAAAATAAACCATGTAAAGATGGAATATACACAGAGAGTCTGGATTATGTATACTATTGTGTTTTCTTTGAACTTTTTTCACTTTGAATGAGTTAACTGTGGAGTGATATTTCATTTTATGGGCTGCTAATCTAAACCAACATATATATTTTTAAAGGTATCTTGACTTCAAAATTTGGGTCTAAGGATATGTTGTTTTAGAAAAGAGGTTCTTTTGTTTCCACAGAGGATGAGAACCTGTGTGTTGGGCCAAAATTATCTCTGGGCCTGTACCTCGAGGCCTGTAGGACAGACAAAAGCCTGGATGGCTCAAGTTCAAAGGATAGTCTAAAAACTCCTGAGGGGAGATGAGACAGCAAAATCTAGGTAGACACCCCTCCAACCAGAGGGAGGGCTTGGCTGTGCATTGGCTGGAGGTACCCCCACATCAAATGCTGTCACTTATTCTATATAAGCTGACACTCACAGTAATAAGCTGAGTTCCTGCTTTGAGTTGACTCCTATGGCATCTGATTGTCCTGCATCATAGGGCTGTGGATATGATTGTCCTGCTTCGTTGGGCTGCAGAACAGGCAGATAGCACACTTACCTTGTCCTGGTGAATAAGACTAAGAAGCCCTGGCAACTGGTCCCAATGTGGGGCAACTAGTCCCAGGGTAAAGCAGTCATAGAGGTGAGTGGAACCCCATGATGGGTAATGCAACTTCACACAAAAATGACCCAGCATTTAAGGCGCTGAGATATATGCTACTCTACCAAGGCCTGGAATTGTCAGGCCACAATGTGATCCATGCATGGGAGGATATAATTACCCTAGCCCCCTGGGTGCCCACCGGGAATCTTTTCTCATGGAACATGTAGAACCTGATGGAGACTCTGGCCAGAGAAAGGGAAAAATGCTTTGATATACCCCCACCTCTGGGATTCTATCCAACTACTATGGCCCTTAAGGCATGTTTTCACTCTGCTGCTCTGCCAACCCAATGGCCAGTAAGGAAAAAAGGTCAGAGACCTGAAGAGGTCTAAAGAATCCAAAAATAACCAACTAGCTAGAAGGGCGGGGGAGAAGGTCAAAGATTGGGAGAGATCTGAAGAATCCAAAAGTAACCAATTAACCAAAAGAACGGGAGAAAAGGAGACAGATGAGGGTTAAGATAAAAAATGGGCACAATTTACTGAAGAGCAGTCCCAGGTGGAAGGAATATGGCAGGCAGAGGCAAAGTTATAGAAAGGAAAGTAGATATTGTCTGTGACGAGAAGTGGCTGCCTCTTTATGCCCCCAGTTTGCCTTGAAAGGATAAAATGGGAGAGAAGAAGGGGACAAATAAGGGGGCTCCATCCTTGCCAGGAGGAAATGAATACACCAGCCTCCAGGAGGAACTGCAAAGTTGGGGCGCTCACACAGAGGAACGTGAAGTGGGGCCTCCTGGGGGTCGTAATCCTACTTATGCCGAGGCCTATAATGCTAAGATTTATGGAGCACAAGCCTTCCCAGAGGAGGTCAATGTTGCCCCTGACCCTAACAGCCCCCTAGCCTGGTATCCTTGGGAATCTAAGGACCTGAAATAGTTGAAGAAGGCAGTGGCCGAGATGGCCCCAACTCCCCTCTGGCCATGACACTCCTTCAGGAGGTAGCCTACCATCCTTGTGTCCCCAAGAACTGGTATTATCTGGCTAAGGCTACCCTGGGGTGGTCCCAATATGTTAAATGTATGACCTTCTTTAAGGAAGCCTCTTGCACTAGTGCAGAGTTCAATAGAGAAGCCGACCCCCCAATTCCCATCACTTATCCAAAACTAACTGGTACGGGGGAAGGATCCAGCAAGCCGCAACAGTGGCTCCGTATCAGGACCAAGTTAGACAAGCAGGCTTGAAGGCCTGGGCCAAGCTGGAAGAGGGACCCACTGAATCACCTATATAGCTGGCACAATGCAAAATCCAGGGGAGCCGCCTCTTCCGGACTTTATTGTCCATCTGCAGACCAACCAGCCTTGAAAGAAATTGCCCCCTGGTGGGTTTAGAGACTAATTTACTAAGCTCCTAGTCTGGGAAGGTATGAACCAAGATACTAGGATGGCTTCTGTTGGCCGTAGGGAAGAGTCCATGGGAAGAGTCAATGGGTTGTGGCATCGCAGGATGTCAGGGCCCAGTCACATACCAAACAGACTCTTGTGGTGGCCCTTCAGGCCCAGACCCAAACTCTAGCCTCTTCTATTACTCAGTACAGTAATATACAACAAAAGCAAACACTTGGGAAATGTTTCTTTTGCAGTCAACTGGGCCATTTTAAGAGGGATTACCCACAAAACGTCAATAAGACCCAGGAGCGGAAGGGACTCCCTCTGTCTCCCTGCCCTCCCTTACACAAGGGGTACTTTTGTGGCTCAGAATGCTGCTCCAAATTTGATATAAATGGGAAATCCATTGTAAATCAACCTTTAAACTAGATGGGGCACAGCTTCCAGGCCCTTTAACCAAAGAAAGAAGGACATCACCAATATCTCAAAGAGGTCCTTATCAAACTAAAAGGGGGAGAAGTTTTTCCCCCCATCTACAACTGCAAAAGGCATTATTAACCATCAATATTTTAAATTTTCAAAAATCAGATGAACAAAATAGATTCCAGAAACATTGGGGATCCCTATCTATGAGGCCCTGCCTAAAGGTTAGGTGGAAGGATCCTCTCACTAACCAATGGAAGGGATCAGACCCCTTGTTGACACAGGGCCGAGGATACCCAAACAGGGGAAACGCCTATATGGCTACCTGCTTGTAACTTAAAATTTCTCCCTTCCCCTCAGGACAATGGGGAAGACCAAGATGACCAACAAAGAAAGAAAGAGAGTTGATGGACAACTCTTAAATTCAAACACGAGAAAAGAAAAATAACCACTGCCCAAGGGAGATGACCCTTGAGGAAAGTGCTGCCTGTTTATCTATTTCAGATGGCCCTCCTGGCAGTAATCATGTTAATTCTTCTCACAGGGACCAAGGTCCAGACAACAAGCCCCCACCAACCACAGGAGACATAGATTTTTTTTTCAAGTGCTGGCACTGGAGGGATCCTTAACCAGACCTCTCAGATGACGACACTCTGACGTGGTGGCCTGATTTGATCTTTGACCTCTGTGACATGGCACATAGGAGCTGGGATGTGGGAGACTGGGGATCTAAGGGACACCAGAATGCGGAGACTCTTGGGGGTGCACCCTACCCCAGGCATCTTATCCTAATGAGCTTGGGTCTTCCCATTTCCTTGGGACACATCTTCCTGTAGACACCCTTTTATGTATGCCCAGGAAGCAACTGGACTGTCCCTGCTATTAGAAACTGTGGGGGGACGGGGACGCTCCTTTATTACTATTGTTCTTCCTGGGGATGTGAGTAGACTGGGACTGGACATTGGATAAAAACAACATGGAGATGTAATGATCTCCAAGGTCTCTCAGGTACCCCTATCCCAGAACGCCCTGTATGGAAGATGCACTCAATTTAGATGTAATCTTCTGATATTAAGGTTTACAGATCAGAGCGAGAAAGGAGACCTATCCTGGTTATTTGGGAAGATGTGGGAATTAAGGCTATACCAAAAGGGATATGATCATGGCCTTATACTCATGCTTCGAACGGAGATACTTCCTGAGGACCCACCTTGAATGCTGGGGCCTGCTTCCAAGTTAATGCCCATGGGGAACATGCCTGTATAAACCTCAGCTTTATATACCCCAACCCCCCATCATCTACCCCTAAGGTATCATTCACCAAGCCACCTAGAGTTGTAGGGGGATTAGAAGCCTCGCCTTATTTAATGGAGACCATTAAGATGTCCTTTATAGTTTTAAACCTTACCTACCCTTAAGCCACTGAGGCCTTTTGGCTTTGCTTACAGCCACTACCCTCCCACCCACACACTACTTTGAAGCCTTTGTGGTAAATGGCTCTTATAAAATACTAGATAAAGCTGATATTTATAGATGGGAAATCCCAGAGATGGGAGAGATTTCAGGACTGACTATCCCTCTTTGCCAGATGTAGAATGCTACTTGTGTCTCATACACAGACACCCTCTCCTTAACCTCATTTATGATGGGCTAATGGGTCTATAGGTTCATGGAGGGTGCCCAAAGATCATGAGTATTTTTGGATCTGCCAAGAGATGGGGGTTACTCCCTGCCTGAATGACCATTATGATCATTTAGCATAATGGTACTTGCCTGCTTGAATTAATTTTCCCTCACGTGCTTTACCACACAGAAGAAGAATTTCTGACCTGAAGACATAAGAGAGAGACCTTAACAACCCTGGCCATTACCACATTGATGGGGTTAGGGATTGCTGGGATTGCCCTGGGCACCTCATCCCTGGTAATTTTACAACAAGAAATGGGAATAATTTGCTCACAATTGACAGCGGCCTTAGAAAAGACAGAGACTACATTACATTATTTACAAAGTCTTTGTATTCCTTAGCAAGGGTAACCTTACAGAATAAGAGGCTTGGACTTGTTGTTTCTGGAACAGGGAGGAATTTGCAGGGCACTTGGGGAAGAATGTTGCTTCTATGTGGATCATTCTAAGATAGTTACAAGAACCCTAGATGAGTTAAGAAAAGATATTGGTTCATTTAAGTCAAGGACCCCCTATGAGACCTGATTTAATTGGTCCCTATGGCTTGCCACACTCATCTCTTCCCTAACTGGGCCAATGGCTATTTGTTTATTGATCTGTCTTTTTGGTCCATGCATTCTCCAAAGGCTGAAACAAGCATTCCAAAAACTGATATAACAGGTACAACTCATGGCCCTTTGAGTACAATACGATTAGCTCGATACATCTCTCCCCATAGATGAACTCTCAATTTGAGGTTATCCTGGCCGAAACTCTGGATAGGGTGGCCCTGCCCCGTACTCTCTCCCCGGTGAATTATTCTGGCCTGGTGACTGGGGTAGGGGTGGGATACAAAACAAAAAAGGGAAAGGTGTTGGGCCAAAATTATCTAAGGTCTGTACCTTGAGGCCTGTAGGACAGAGAAAAGGCTTGCTCGAGTTTGAAGGATAGTCTTAAAGCTACTGGGGGGGGTGGGGGGGATGAGACAGCAAAATCTATGTAGATGCCCCTCCAGCCAGAGAGAGGGCTGGAGGTACACATACATCACACACTATCACTTTACCCATATAAGCTGACACTCACAGTAATAAACTGAGTTCCTGCTTTGACTTGATCCCTATTGTTTCTGATTGTCCTGCATTGTGGGACTGTGGCTCTGATTGTCCTGCATTGTGGGATTGTGGCTCTGACTGTCCTGCATTGTGGGGCTGGAGAAGATGTGGATAAGCGCACTCACATTTCCTTGGGGGAATAAGGCTAAGGAGGCCTGGCACTTGTGGATTTCTTCCGGACAAATGTGGTTTGATGGATCAAGACCTCCCGAAAGGTCTCTGTGAAACCCCAAAATGTTACTTCACCCAACAAAAAGCAGGAAGCAGTTTGGAGAGAACTACACATTAATTACCAAATATCATTTACAAATGTTTGTTAACATTTAAAGGGGGATATGCTATAGAGATGGATCCTTTGTATTGGTATGGATCTTGGTCTATTGATACAAATGAGGTCAATTTTGTTATATGTATATTTCTACTTTTGATTAAAGTATTGTGTTTGTGCAGCTCTTTTAAAAATGTAATGTATAATTAAGAAATGTAGGTTAATAGAGAGTCATCTATAATCATCAAACTTGTAGTGATGTTAGGTTTTCTAGATGTACAGAGATGTATTTCAGATAGATAAATATTCTTTAGATCTTTCAAAGACCTACAGAATATGGCACTTAAAATGTTTTAAGAATGTAGGACTTTTCATGACAATGAGACACATCTGCTCCTGGCAGTACAATTCTACTTCAAGAAGATGATGGGCATCAAAGAGGCTCCTCATGGAGTTTGTTACCCATTTGGGCAAGAAACTGTTCTTGCCTGGACTGCTTGACTGAACTTGCAGGACCCACAGAAAAATGACTGCTGAAGCTGCTTATAGAAGGTGAGACAGTCCTTCAGGCTTACTGCTTCATGAAAGAGTCTGACAGACATTCTGCATGACATAGAAGTAAACAAATGAGGGACTTTGCCATTACAAGACAGAACATATCTTCAGATTTCCTGCTTCACAGAAATGTCTTCCAGATACTATGGGCCTATAGACTAAAGACTGGATGCTCCAATGTTACAAAAGAACTTTGGGTGATTGTCCAGGCAGTGAGATGTCTGTCAATTCTAGAGTTTGGAAGTTGCTTACAATGCACTTCCTGTTAACTTAGGTAATATTATATCCTTCTGGGGTCTTTGATGGAGTTGAAGAATAAGTAGTTATAATTATAGTTTTCCTTAGTTATGATGAAAGATAAAGTAGATTTAAATTTTGCAGGTGTAATTCTTGCTTGATACCTGTTTGTTTTATTTATTCTTGCTATGTTAAAGGTAAAACCTTGTTTTATATTTAGACAGAAAAGGCAAGGTGATGTGGGAGGTGTTGTATGCTGTGAATATGTTTTATTGCCATTGGTTAATAAAGAAGCTGCTTTCAGCCAATGGCTTAACAGAGTAAAATCAGACTGAAGGATATATATATATGGAGAGAGAGAGGGAGATAGTAGTCAGAGAGAAGCCTTGTAGCCCCACTGAAGGTAGACGCTGGAAGAACATTACCCAGTGAGCCACAGCTACGTGGCAATACACAAATTAATGGAGATGCGTTAGTTTAAGATATACAAGCTAGCTAAAAGCATGCATAAGTGATCGTCCAAACAGTATTGCAAATAATATAGTTTCTGTGTGTTTATTGCAAGGCTAGGCAGGACAGAAACCTCTGCCAAAACCACCTGAATTTTGGTGACACTAACCACTGGAAAAAACTGTCCCATGACTGTCCTGTGCGACCAGGGCCTATACAAGCTGTGGACACTTTTGTGCTGTTACTCTACTTACCCTTCCTCATCAAAGTAAAGTCAGCCCCCCAAGTTCCTTCTCCACAGGAAAAATCTCTTAGACCTTGGTCTGTAAGCAAAAGACAGATTCTGTTCTATGTGGCAGATGAAGATTAACTATTGTCCTGTATGACAGCAGAAGACCTAAAACCACTGCCCCAATGAAGCCATTGAGGCCAAGAGAGACTAGGACAACCATCTCCATCATTTTAATTGCTACATAGGCCATTTAGATTATTCCTTCTGCTATAATCTATTCTCCTCAAATCTTTTATGATACTGACTGATTCACTGTAACTTTAACGGCAACAAGCTCCCCAATCATCCCCAAGGCTTCAGCTGCTTCTTAGCTCCTCTGCTTACTTGGTTCTCTTCATATGGAATAATCAGGCCTCAGGCCTCAATTTTCTAGAGCTACTAGATCTCCAGCAAGTTTACCATGCTATCAGACTCTGCAAAGAGAAAAATCCAAAAAATAGGTTTCAAAGTAACTTTTTACTACTTTTTTTATTCAAAAAAACCCCTGTTTTATGATGACTACTGTCAAAATCAACCATTTGTGTCTCCTGGTAAATGATTGGATAGAAAAATGTTTAAAGTTTATGTAAGCTCTGAGGATCTAAAAAAGTGCTGTGTGTTATATAAATACAAGTTGTAAAGGTCTGAGGATATGAATACTTAAGTAAGTTGTGAGGATCTAAAGTGTTTTAAGATGTGTAAATTCAAGTCATAAACATATGTGAAAATAATTTAAGGTATATAAAAAATAAAAAGAAATGTTTCATATTTCTTTCTTTCTACTCATACTAAAACTTCTGAAGTTCAAATCTTCCACATTAATCAATGGAATTCTGATAAGCTGGTAAAGCACTAACTACTATTATCGGTCACAAGCTCAAGATTTTAAATTTCCTTTGGCTGTCTTCTAAGAATAGACTTAAAAGTGTTTCTCAATCATGTTAAAAATATCTCTGTCCAATCTATATATCCAGTCCTCTGGAAAAAGTGTTAATGCTTTTAACACAGAATTGTTTTGAGTTCCCAAGCCTTTACTGTGACTTAAAGGCATGAGCCTACTGTGTTTTCTACAGTATGGATTTTAATACAGGTTACAAACAGTGGTAGTGCTAACATATCTACAAGTTTTATACCTTGTATAAACTGAAATCATTTATACATTTTTAAGTTCATGTAAGCTTCAGGGAATCAGTTTGAATCACCTCTTGTGGATCAAACAAACACCAAATAATTACTCTTAAGTTTCCCCTCCTGTCCATTCCTGAGGGTGGGATCTTTAGGTTTCCACTAATCTTGGGATTCCCCTCTTTCAACTACCAGGACCGTCAGTCCAGATGTCTCAGATGTACACCCTGGATAACAATTTCCCCTTAAATTCCTTAACCTTACCGTCTGTCCCTAGTATGTAAATATGTATCTGTTCCAGCAGATTTCCAATGAACTCAAGACCGAAAACTACTCCAAACTTACCATCCCTAGGCGTTTCTGTTGAAATTACAACCAGACTAAGCCTCTGCATCTTAGATGTCCCCAGAAAAGCCAGCCTCATAGACTGCTCCAAGTCAATCTCTGCTTACATATCACTGTCATGAATGGTCAAGGCATTATCTTTCCACTGTCGCCATATTTTCCCGATGTCCATGTTCCATACCCCCTATCAAGCCCGCCAATATGGTCTGTCACTGTCTCCATCTCTGCTTAGAGACAACCATTTTATATCCACCCAAAAAGTCTCCTGTATGGAGTCTGCAACTTGGTGTGACTTTGAGGGCATTCTTTGGCTCCTGATCACAAAAAACTCTTTCACCACAAAACCCTTGCAATCATTATTGATCAAGCCTCTGTCATAATACAGAAGAAAAATGGTGATGTTTAGGAGAGAGTCTACAGGATCCTTTCTGGACTTCAAAGCATGAGGCTTTGAAGCAATTTTGGATTATATAAATCTTTCTCAAGTGACTCTCTCTGTCTCTCTTTCTATGTCTCTCTGTCTCCATGTCTCTCTTTCTTTCCTTTTCCCTCCCCCTTTCTTTCAAGTACTCCATCATCAGAGACTGCCAGATTTTCTTTCCTCCCAGTGAGAGCCTCCATCTAAGTTTGTCTCTGGGGCTTACTTTGCTTGTATCACATAGACAAGTGCTTCAGAAAAGTCACTGAAGACCTGTCAGTTACCTCTCTAGGATTATCTTTGCCTGAATTTGGGCCTCTATCTCTTTGCTTTTATTTTAGGTATCTGTTCTCTTTTGACTGATGTCCTTCTATTTTCTGTGATGTTTATTTTTCTTTAAAGTTATGGTAAGATCCCAACAAGCTTATCTCTCTTACTGAGAAATTTAAGTGAAATATTCAGATATTTGTAATAATTGCACATGAAAGCTAAAGAAACAATTTACATTTTTGAAATTTCACTTTGCAAATTAAATTGATGTACATATAATTTTAATGCTCTAGTTCTCTTAAATTTGCATTACTGTACATTATAGTAGAAACCTAGTTCACAGCTTTTGATTCTTATTATGTTTATTTATTTATGTGTGTGTGTGTGCTGTTGTTGTTATGGAAATTGTTTGGAGGATAAACTGTGGGAGTCTGCTCTCTCTTTCTATTGTGTATGTTTGGTACCTGAACTTGGGTCATCGGGTTTTACTACAAGTCAGCTTTACTTACTGAGTTATCCAACAAGCCCTGGGTCATACTTTTAAAGATTAGGACAAATTATTAGCAGCAATTTGAATTAAATAAATTGTATTATTTTATAATATTGTATATGGACAATGTATTGTGTGTTCCCATTAGGATGTGTGGAGGTAAGATATAAAATTCATAGTCTATTTCTAATGATGGTGCTGTGAAGCATATAGCATATAGGTCTTAATAGTTTTGTTTGAGGTAATACAAATAACAGGGTCAGCTCTAACTAATGGTAGAGATATTTAGGAGCCTCCACTGTATTATGTTTGAAGAGATTTACAGAATTATTTTTACAATTCAAATTAAATAATGTCATTTTGCCTTCATGCAGTATTATTTTTAGTTAATTATTTCTTCAAAAACAGTTGAGGCTCAACCATATGGTCAGGATCACTATGAGTAGACTGGAATAAGAAAGCTATCATAGATCTTAAACTCTGCAGTGGTGTTAGAGAAACTAGAGATCAAAGGACAAGAAAGAACTAGATAGTGGTCACAAATCTAATTGAGAGGTTGTTGAGAGTTTTGAAACTTGCAGAAACTTGGTTGTGTTTGGATGCTGGTATAGAACTACTCTCATGACTACTGTAGCTGTACTTTCTTTGAACTGCCAGCTCCCAAATAATGACACAGAGACTTTTGTTAATTATGAAAGATTGACCTTAGCTTAGGCTTGTTTCCAAATAGTTCTAAAAATTTAAATTAACCCATTTATACTACTTTATGCTCTGCCACATGGCTTGTTACCTCTTCTCAGTACAGTTTGTCAGACTTCTTCCACATGTAGCTAGTGAATGCCTTGGTGTAGGAGGTCCTTCTGTTTATGTGTTGCTTTCATTGGTTAATCAATAAAGAAACTGCTTGGCCTGATATGGCTGAACTTATGTAGGCAGGGAGACAGAACTGAATTCTGGGAGGAAGAAAGCAGAGTCAGAGAGCCACCATGGAGAAGCCAGGTCAGTCATGTTAAATCTTTCCTGGTAAGCCACGACCTCGTGGTGAATACAGATTAATAGAAATGGATTAAATCAAGATGTGAGAGTTAGCCAATAGGAGGCTAGAGCTAATGGCCAAGCAGTGTTTTAATTAATACAGTGTGTGATTATTTCGGGTGTAAGCTAGCCAGGCAGCCAGAACAAGGGGCCCACTCCCTGTAACAATTTATGCTTCAACGTGGTCAATTAATGCCACGTAAAACCTGAAAGGGCTTGAAAAAGAAAATGCTAGACACAAATAGAGTTTAACACAGCTTTTTGCTGTTTGCTGGCAGCTGCCACAGAGAGATTTTCCTGACTCTCAGCAGCTGCAACAGTGAAAAAGTGGCGGTTTTGAAATGCTGACTTTCTGGGCTATGCTGCTAGCATCTCTGTCTCCTGAGGAAGACAGAACATTTGGATGGGGTTTGTGAGGAAAGTGCTATAGTTTATTTGATGGCAACTGGACTCGCTCTGTGCCTGGAAGGGGGACACTATGCATTGCTCAGAGGCACAAGTGACTCAGAAGCACAAGCAGCTTCACCATCCTAGCAATGTGGTGCCCATAGCTAAGAGGCTCGAGTGGCTCCACCATGCTGGACTGGGTGGGGCAAGCAGACAATACCTGTATTTGACCTAGGATTGTTGCAGCTTAGATTCTTAAATGCTTAGCATTTTAAAAGCACAAAGCAAAAGTGTTCCTGGACAGTAAAGAATTACAGATTCACAATAGAACACATTCAGAAATAAAAGACCTCTAAATGGGTCACAGTGTTGGATAAATGAATGTAGGCTTGGGAGAGACAAGAAAAAGAGTATAGAAAGTCAGAAAATAAAATTAATGCATAAAAAGATAAAGTATTTAAAGAGACAGAATACAGATAGTCATAGATTTTTTAAAAAGTAGAGAAAAATAAGCGACGTAAAAATGAAAAATTCGCAGAGAGTATGGATTCTGTATATTATTGTGTTTTCTTTGAATTTTTTGACTGTGAGGGAGCTAAGTACAGAGAGATATTTCATTTTATGGGCTGCTAAGCTAAACCAGCATGTATATTATAAAGGTATCTTGACTTCAAAATTTGGGTCTAAGGATATGGTGCTTTAAAAAAGAGGTTCTTATTTTGTTTTCACAAAAGATGAGAATCTGTGAATTGCTTCTACACCAATGTGGTTTCATGGACCAAGACCTCCTGAAAGGTTGCCGTGAATACCCTCAAAAAATTACTTCTTTCAACTGCTGACTGAGATGAACCTGGCACACAGGATACACCATGAAAGACCTGATTAATAGAGCCCCCATACAGCACAAAGCAGTTTGGAGAGAAAAAACTACACCCATATTCCCAAATATTGTTTACAAATGTTCTTTTACATTTAAAGGAGGATATGATATAGAGATGAATAATTTGCATTGGTATAAATCTTGATTTATTGATACAAATTTAAGATCAATTTTGTTATATGTATATGTATTTCTGATCTTGATTAAGGAATTGTGATTGTGTAGTTCATTCAAAAATATAATGTATAATTAAAAAATTAAGGTTAATAGATAATCATCTATAGTAGTCAAGTTTGTAGTTGATGTTAGATTTTCTAGATGTACATAGATATATTTCAAATGGCTAGGCATTCTTCATATCTTTCAAAGACTACAGAATATGGCATTTAAAATGTTTTTGATAACTTAGGGCTTTTCATGACAATGAGACACCTAGCTACTTCCTGAGGAAGATGGGCATCGAAGAGGCTCCTTATGGAGTTGGTTAGCCATTTGGGCAAGAAACTGCTCTTGCTTGAACTGTTGCATAAACTGGACATAAAGAACCCATAGAGAGAGGACCGCTGAACTTGCCTAAAGGTGAGATGATCCTTTGGGGTTCCTGATTCATGAAAGGGTCTAAGAGACATTCTACAGGATACAAAAGAAAGTGACTAAATTGTCTTTGAATTTTCCTGTTTCATGGAAAAGTCTGCTGGATACCATGCGCCTGTGTGCTAAAGATGGATGCCCCAATGGTACAGAAGAACTTTAGGTGACTGTCCAGGTAGTGAGATGTCTCTGTCAATTCTAAAATTTTGGAAGTTGCTTACAATGCACTTCCTGTTTACTTAGGTAATATTATATCCTTCTAGAGTCTTTGATGGAGTTGAAGAATAGATAGGTAGTTATAGTTTTCCTTTGTTATGCTAAAAGATAAAATAGATATAAATAATGTAACTGTAATTCTTGCTTGATAACTGTTTTGTTATATGTAATTTTACTATGGTAAAGTTAAAGCCTTTCTTTCCATTTTAAACAGAAAAGAGGAAATGGTGTAGGAGGTCCTTTTGTTTATGTGTTGCTTTCATTGGTTAATCAATAAAGAAACTGCTTGGCCTGATAGGGCAGAGCTTAGGTAGGCAGGGAAACAGAACTGAATTCTGGGAGGAAGAAAGCAGAGTCAGAGAGCCACCATGGAGAAGCCAGGTCAGACATGTTAAATCTTTCCTGGTAAGCCACGACCTCGTGGTGAATACAGATTAATAGAAATGGGTTAAATCAAGATGTGAGAGTTAGCCAATAGGAGGCTAGAGCTAATGGCCAAGCAGTGTTTTAATTAATACAGTGTGTGATTATTTTGGGTGTAAGCTAGCCGGGTGGCTGGAACTAGGGGCCCGCTCCCTGTAACAATGCCTTATCTATCAGATTTCTTCCCAGGATTCCTATCTCTACCTGGAAGTCATGCTTATCCTCTCTTGTATCATTACTGGCCACTCAGCTCTTTATTAAACCAATCTGAAGGAGCCTTAGACAGATGAGGTAAAACAAAGACAAATCTTCACAGAATATAAAACAATTACCCCACAACAGACTACTGTTCCTCTGGAATGTCAGTAAACTGGGTTGGGGTTGTTAATGCTCCAGTGATTGGTGAGGAAGGATGTTCATGGGACACTAAAGAAAGGTAAGTATGGACTTCTGCAAACAAGTGGAAATTGGCATTGTCACCCAGAACTCAGTAACTAATTATCCCTTCAGCTTTGCAGAACACACACACCATTGTTTATTATTCTTGAGGTCAATCTTAAACTATTCAGGGAAAGAAATTCTAGACTGTTTTGTTTCAGCTTTGTTTAGACCATATACATAATGGATGACTCAAAGAAGTAAAAGTTAGAGATGTGGGTGTTGACATGCAGAAAGTGTAAAGGATTCTCCCCACATTACTACATAAGGGATACTTTTGTTTTTAGGACTTTTGTCTTCTGCCTTTTAGATCACTGTTGATGAAAATTTTCCTTACCTTTCAGTGTGCTTTTCTTTTACCATTAAGGTTGTGTTTACATAGAGAATGATGCTTCGTGTAGCAACACTGCTCAAGTTTTGATAAAAATTATACAGCACGGAAGTCTAAGGAGGAGAACCAGACAGCTTATACTGACTTTAACCATTCCCCCAAGGAACTGACCTTGGTCACCATTGGCAACATTAACCACATTAAGCATTTTCTTTTCTCTGTAAGGCAACACAGAGGAGAAATGATATCTCCAAGAGCCTTCAGTGTCCCTCGCTTTTTAAATTACAACTTAGTGCTCTGTTCCCTTCTCATCAAGTGTCTCTGCATTTGCTGAAAATATCAGAAAGATGTCATCCGGAGTTTAATATTTTATACAGCAGTATTTTCAGTGCTTTGGCTTGTGTCTTATCGGCCAGGTGACTTCCTGACTGCAGTGATTGCTTGGCTCCTGTCATGAGTTGAAGCACAACTCATGGCCCTTGCTGCTGTTTTCTGTGAAGATGAAATGCCACACAGGAATCTATTCAGTGTTGTATTGTTCTGCAGTCTCCTTGCACAAGCCCTGCAACTACCTTCTCAGAACTCCTGGAGTTTATCAACTAGAATGTCTCTAATTGTCTCTAATTGACATGCAAATCCCAGTGACGGCCAGTGAAGTTTGGGGAATGAAATCCTCTCCAGGGTCTCAGGCACACCAAAAAAGAGGGGGGCATGAAGACTGTAGGATTCTGGCACCAGTTGCTATGGATAGACAAAATGCCTCAACAGGAGGAAAATACAGGCATTGTTTAAAGCAGAAATGCAAAATTTCCTTCTGTTCTGAAGAACATTTCAAAGGCCTTCTTCATTGCACTTCACCACCTCTTTCTATTTGTAACATATATTAAACTTGCACAGCTTTGGCTTGTAAAGTATTTCATTACAATGCACTTTGTACAATAAGCCTATAAGGTCAATGTTAACATTCCCATTTTCAAGCAGTGGAAATTGAGTGTGGAAAGGTCACTGAGAAGATGAAGGTTGTTCAGAATGTGAGCAGGGTTCACTGACCTCATGGGAACTCAGCAATGATAATAACTAATTCTCACTACCAGCATAACATAGATGAACATCATGATTAACGAACATCAAGGCCATTTTTGTAAGCTTCGTCTAATGAGACCTTCACTTCTGGTAAACTCTTTCTTTTCATTTTCATCTGAAACTCTGTCTCTGTTCACCTTCATTCAGCAGTAAGCTTTCAACAGCCTTGTATCTGCCGTCAATAATCTTCCCTAAACCCACAAGTTAAGTCTCTTATTAATATTTATTCATTGTATTCATGTGTATTTATGCACATGTATGTGTGTCCACATGGATTCATGTATATGTGCAGATGTGAAAAAATGCATGTATACAAACATGTGGAATCCATAGAAAGACAGTGATCCAGGTGGTTTTCTCTGATAGTGTTTCTCATGAGGGCTTGCATCTTATCTCTTAGGCAAGGCTGGCTTGCTATCAGCCCTCAGAGAATGAATGCCCTCTCTTTTCCTTCTCTATGCTGCGATTACCAGAAAGTATCAACATGACTAGGGCTCCTTTTTTTGGAGAGGGGGGTTAAGAGTTGAACTTAGGTCCCTATGCTTATACAGCAAACGCTTTACTGATTGAGCTATATCTAAAGCTTAGTATCTATCAATTATTAGATCATATATATATATGATTGATATATACATAATTGATTCTTTTCTAAAATTGCTACATTTGTTTTGAATAGGCTCTTTTTAAATAACATGCCAGTCTTTGGTAAGACTTCTTCCCTTTGAAGTCAATTGTGTCTGATATCAATGAAGTGGTTTTTTTTCCTTTCATTCTTTAACTTTCAGTTTTTCTGTGTTTTTAATAAGGTGCCATTTTTTGTAAAGAGTATATAGTATATATTGATCTTTACCAATACAGTCCCTCAGCTCCTTGCATTTTACTTTGACACTATTCAGTTTTATTTAGTTAACTTGATCCTGTAACTACCATTTGATTCTTTAATTATTATTTATTTTCATTTTTGGGGGAATAGGGGATTCACTACTGGGTGTCTTTGTTCAGGACTTGTGTTATAGTGCAGGTTGAGGTCCACTCACAGAGACCCACCTGCCTCTGCTTCTCCAGTGTTGGATTAAAAGTATGCACCACCACACCTGGCTTTTTAATTGGCACCTACTAGTTTATTCCTGATTAGTTACCTTTAAAAATACTATTTTCGGATAATTTTAAGTGAAATTTCAATATGTTTATTTATATATTTTTAAAAAATATGAATCTATTTCTCTTCTTGTTAATTTTCATTCTCCTCTCATATTTTGTCTCAATCAATAACTTTCTATTTCTGTTTTAATCCCATTAATATTTCTTGTGAGAGAGATTTTTACTATCTAAGTGTCTTTCCCATACTTCTGTTTGTGACAGGTATTCTGAATCGCTTGGGACTCTTTTTGTGTTTTAAGTTTTCCTTTATGCTCTCTGTCAAGATGTCATTTCTCTGCCTCCTGGTTTGATTCCCTTTAGTGAGAAAACAGATATCATTTTATATACTTGCTTTGCTCATTTTTATTTCAAATTTTTTTCCTGTGGAATAATCCTTCTGTACGCTGTGAATATGTATTGTTCTCATTGGCTAACAAAAAAAAAAAAAACCTGATTGGCCTATAGCAAGACAGGATAAAGTTAGGTGGGAAAATCAAACTGAGGATGCTGGGATCAAGAAGAGTTCAGTTAGAAAGATGCCAGCTGGGTTCTGAGGAAGCAGGGCATGTAGAAAATGAGGTAACATGCCATGAGCCAAGTGGCAAAGCACAGATATAAAATATGGGTTAATTTAAGTGTAAGAGTTAGCCAGTAACAAGTTTGAGCTATCAGTTGAGCATTTATAATTTAGGAAGCAGCTGCAGGTGTTTGGGAACAGATGGTTAAGAAAGGAAGACTCTGTCTACATTTTTTCTTCTTTTCCATCTCCCTCCTTCCTTCCCTCATTTCTTGACTACATTTTATTTATCCTGAGCCTGTATGTGTTCTCTTTCTTTCTTTCCCTCTCTCTCTTCCTCCTACCCTTCCCTTCCCTCCTTCTTTCCTTCCTTCCTTTTTTCATTCTTTTTTATTTTCTTTTTAAAATCAGTATCAACACTTTGTTATTTTTTAGAGTTAATGTGGCAATTCAAAATTGCCAACTAAGCATTATGATTAGAAGTTTAATACTCTGGTTGTAACTTAGCACTCACAGTTCTCAGATGTTAAGTGGCTAAGGTAGACACTTGAGAAATCTCAGCAAGTGTCCACAGTTCTCTTTGTTGTCCAGCATTGGCACCTGGGAAGAATTTAGGCAAACCTCAATTATTCCTGTCTTCCAGTTTCTCTTCTGAGAAACTCAAACATGGTTTGTGTGGCTCTCTTTGTCACTGTTCTTTTGTTGTGGAGAGACACCCTGATGAGGGCAACTCTCATAAAAAGAAAATTTTTAACTGATGGCTTGCTTATAGCTTCAGAGGCTTAGCTCATTATCATCATAGCAGGGTGTCTTAGTTATGGTTTCTATTGCTGTGAAGAGACACCATGACCACAGCAACTTGTTAAAGAAAACATTTAATTATGGTTGCAGCTTACAGTTCAGAGTTTTATTCCATTATCATCATGGTGAGGAACATGGGGCCTGCAGGCAGACATGATGCTGACTACATCTTGGTGTGAAGGCAACAGGAAGTGGCTGTGACCTTAAAGCCTGCACCCATAGTGACACACTTCCATCAACAAGGCTACACCTACTTCAAGAAGGCCATACCTACTTCGACAAGGCCACACCTACTTCAACAAGGCCACACCTACTTCAACAAGGCCACAACTACTTCAACAAGGCCACACCTACTTCAATAAGACTACACCAACTTCAACAAGGCCACACCTCCCAGTATTTCTACTCCCTATGAGCTTATGGGTGCCAATTATGTTCAAACTACCACACAGGGCAAATGGCAATATGCTTGCAGGCATGGTATTGGAGAAATAGCTGAGTGTTACATCCTGATCCACAGGCAAAGAGACAGGTCTGGTGGGGACTTTTGAAACCTCAAAGCCTACTTCTTCTGACTTAACTCCAAAGGCTATGTCTCCTAATCATTTCCTAACAGCACATCAGTTGAATACTAAGCATTCAAACAAGAGCCTATGAGAGCAAATGTCATCGAAACCACCAGAGGGACACTTGCAAGATCAGCTCCTGGGAGGTGTTGACAGAAGGCCACACCCTTGTTTATACTGCATACACTACTAAGCTAGTTTGGGCTGATGGTTTGTTTAAAATCAAACTTAAAACTAGAAACTTGGAGTCTTCTTTGTAGCTCTGGGCTTTGGATAGGTTCTTCCCCCATTTAATATATAGAACAGTATGTGAGCACTCAGAACTAACACAAAGATCTGTGGGCGGGTACACAGCAGCTCCTATTTTCTTCC
>PVIU01015936.1:0-46573 GCA_004026605.1 Ondatra zibethicus
ACAAGAACTGTATTAAAGGGTCGCAGCATTAGGAAGGTTGAGAGCCACTGCTGTAGAGTGTGAAGCTCAAATTACTAGGGATAACAGGTTTAGAAAGGATACAAAAAAGGGAAAGTTACAATTTTCTGAGTAATTCATAAAAGCAGGAAGATTTTAGAAAACTGTGTAGTTACAGATTGTAAGCAATGCACTGAAAGGATTCTGGGAAGAATGTATTATCTCAGTAAAGGGATAATTATGCCTCCTATTTCTTTATATGGCTTAAGGGGAAACAACCTTCTAAACCAGGATGTTTTGGTTAGCTTGAATGTTAGGTCTCAATCCACGTCAGAGAAATAATTTTCCATAATAGGCCTTCATAAGGCCCATTTACGGCTGTCCTAACATGAACTGTATAAGACAAACTCGGGTACTTTTATCCCAGTCTTAACTAATATTAACTTTGGAATCACACATTGCAAAACACAAGTAAATATATCTATACTGGTACCTCCACTCTTAGACTGTGTTATAGACAGGTTATAGAATGCCTATAATGTGTTAAAGAGGCTGCAGCAAAATTCTAGAAGGTACAAAGAGCCATGAGAGACAGAAGTAAGTAGCTCATAGCCATGCAGAGTGGGTCTTTGGGGTGCGTGTTGAGCCAGGAGGAGGAGGGTCGGCCCAACAATCTTGTTGTAGCTCTCTGGAAGGTGTCTCTGCAAAATCAAGCCAAGGAGGTCACTGGTTTGAGCTGAGCCTCATGGTTCGTTCCAGCTGCAGAAGTGAGGTGTGGGGCTATGGAGGCCACAGGATCGGAAACCAGGATTTGGTCCAGATGGTCAAATGGGCAGATGGAAGAACAATGTGAGTAGGGGCCTCAGAGTGGAGACTGGACCAACCTGAGGCCCTTGGGACAATCAGGAGATCTTTGAATATTGGTCCCTCAACACACGTACCCGGGAATCAGATGACAGGTTGGTGGGACACCACCAATGCAGTGTTATTGTTAGGTTTCAAACCTGGGAAGACAAATGACTAACTGAGGTGCACATTAACATATAAAGGGAGCTGGGTGGTGGTGGAGCACGCCTTTAATCCCAGGATTTGGGAGGTAGAGGCAGGCAGATCTCTGTGAGTTTGAGGCCAGCCTGGTCTACAAGAGTTAGTTCCTGGACAGACGCCAAAGCTACAGAGAAACCCTGTCTCAATAAATAAATAAAGAGAAAGAAAGAAAACAAAAACAAATAAAAGCAGATGCTGGCCAGTTCTCCCAGCATCAGCTCTCACCAGGTCCCCTACCCTAAATCTCTCCCTCCCAAGGGCTGAGTTTCTGCTTTCCTTTCCCCAGCCTGATCCCTATATAAGGCAGCCACCTTTCTTTTCTCCCTCCCCCCTCTCCTCTCATGGTCCAGTTTAGTCTCCTGGCCATGTTCAGTGTGGACTCTTCCCTCTGCCTGCTTTCTCCCGTGCAGCTACAGTAAAACTCATCTGCATACTTGAGCAGTAATCATGTCCTGCTCCTCCTGTTCCATTTTTTCACTCAGCTGGAGTCCTCTTCTCCAAGTCCAGGTGAGAGTGTTGCACCCCTTCCTGGGTCTGGTGTGTTTGATAGATTCTGAAACCTGGACATCCTGATAAGATTTTAATATGCCCATATACTCCTCTGGTTACATTTACTTTAATAAACGTCACCTTCATGCTTTCAGAAGCAAGTCAAACATCTGTGCCTACAGGCAGTGCTAGACAGGCCATGGTGCCCATGAGCTTGCCCGCCCAAGGGCAGTCATGATGCTTGTAAAACCAAGTGTCTCTGGTGTAAGGTGACCAGGAGGACAGACAGACAAAGGGACGAGTCTCAATAACAGCACAGGCTGTTATGAATCCCTGGGCTGGAGAGATGGCTCAGGGATTAAAAGCATTGGTTGTTCTTCCAGAGGTCCTGAGTTCAATTCCCAGCAACCATGTGGTGGTTCCCAGGCATCTGTAATGGGATCTGATGCCCTCTTCTGGCCTGCAGGTGTACATGCAAATAGAGCACTATATACATAAAATAAAAACTTAGTGAGGGTACACACTTTTAATCCCAGCACTCGGGAGGCAGAGGTGAGCAGATCTCTTTGAGATCGAGGCCAGCCTGGTCTACAAGAGCTAGTTCCAGGACAGGCTCCAAAGCTATAGAGAAACCCTGTCTCAAAAAACCAAAAAAATAAAAAAATTAAAGAATCAGAATCCACTACCTATTTTTGGCTGGCGTAGTTATGGGGAAGGGAAAGGAATGAGGGAACTGAAAAATGACCTTTTATTAGATTAGCCCTTGGTCAGTCACTGAGAGGATAGCTCAGGAAATATGGTGTGTAATAGGTTAACGAATGTCTGGTGACCAATCTTTTCCGTCAGCCTTACTGGGGAGGGCAAGAACTGTTAAGACAAGCCACTGACGTTTAGGAACTGTCACTGTTTAGCCAAAATGGAGGAGCTATACAAAACAATGTGGCAATGGTTAATTCTTGGGCAAGGCACAGCCTGAAGCATCACTGTTTCAACAATCTGCGGTTATTTAGAGCAGGGCACAGCCCCATCTCAACAGTGTTCTCTGAGATAAGGTCTCACTGTGTAGATCTGCCTGCCTCTGCCTCCCAAGTGCTGGGAGTAACAGAGTGAGTCACCACACCCTGGTTTTCTTTTTCTTTTTTTAAAATATTTATTTATTTATTATGTATACAATATTCTGTCTGTGTGTATGCCTACAGGCCAGAAGAGGGCACCAGACCTCATTAAAGATGGTTGTGAGCCACCATGTGGTTGCTGGGAATTGAACTCAGGACCTTTGGAAGAGCAGGCAATGCTCTTAACCTCTGAGCCATCTCTCCAGCCCCCACACCCTGGTTATCAACAGTAAATTAAAGAGTAATTTCTTCCATCCTTATTTTCTGTTTTTCCTAAAAGTTCTAGTCCTTTTGAAACAAGCATTTTAGAAACATCTTTTGCTAAAACGTACTGACTCCTACTTGGGCCCTGCTGGCAGTAAAAGTGGGATGGAGCCTGATATTTTGCCTCCCTTCCAGGTCCTTCCCTTTGAGCTGTCTGAAGGCACAGAAAGCAGACCTGGTGATTGATGTTTCCTTGGAGTCACCTTGGATTCTGAGAACTCTGGGTGGGAAGACCGTAGCAGATAAGGCGGGACCACACCCAGAAGCAGAAGTACTTATTTCCTGATAACTTGTTCCCTAAAGCAACAAGGACTTTTTTTTTGGACTTTTACTGGAGCACAGCTGGGATGAGAACCAAGGAGACAGCAACCAGACAAAGTAAGTATTCATCGAAAAATTTTGACTAGCTTGTTTCTCTTTACAGTGTGGCCACATTGAAGAAATTTCTCTCTGCTTTTTATCATTGCTTATCTCCTTAACTGGGGTAGTGCCGGAGTCTAGCCTGTTGGGACTTTTGACTTCAAAGCTCTCATTGTGGGATGGCAAGATAGCTCAGTGGGTAAAGGTATCTGTGGTACAAACCTGATGACCTGAGTTCCATTTCCAGATTCCCAGTGAAAGGAGAGTACAGACTTCCAAAAATTGTCCTCTGCCAGATATGGTGTTGCACGCCTTTACTCCCAACATTCTCTGTGAGTTCAAGGCCACCCTGATCAATATAGTGAGTTCCTGGCTAGCCTGTGCTACACAGAGGAAACCCTGTTTCAAGAAACGAATAAAAGCCAGTTGTCCTCTGACCTCCAACCATGGTACAGTGGTGTACATGTTCCCATACACATCCATATCATACACACACACACACACACACACACACACACACACACACACACACACACAAATTGAGAGCTAGCTATGATGGCACACATCTTTAATCCCAGCACAAGCAGCAGGCGGATGCATATCTCAGAGTTCCAGGCCAGCTGGGTTACACAGCAAATTCCATGTCAGCCAGGGCTACATAGTGAGATTCTGTCTCTAAATTATTTAATTAAAATTAAGAAAACCTCTCTGGTTGTATTTTTAAAGATCTTTTTTATTACTTTTATTTATGTGTATGTGTTGTGTATCTGTATGAGTGAATGCCACACGTGTTCCAGGGCCCAAGGAAGTCAGAAGAGGGCATTAGCTGGAGTTACAGGAAATTGTGAATTGCCCAACTGAAGCGCTGGCAAGAAAAACAAGTGTTCTTAACCACTAAGCCATCTCCAGCCCGTCTGTCTCCCCTTTATGTCTGTTCCTCTGGTCTCACTCTAGCTCCCTGGTCCCTGAGATCTCCATTCAAGCAAGAACAGAATAGAGCATAAAGGTCAGAGGTGTATTTTGTCCTTAGATTTGTTTATTTTAGCATGTATACCAGTGTTTTGCCCATATACATGTCTGTGCACCATATTCATGGCTGATGTATGCGGGTAGTTGTGAAATACCATCCATGCTGGTGCTGGGAACTCAACCCAGGTCCTCTACATTAGCAACAAATGGCCTCCAGGTGCAAGGCGGAGTTTTTACAGAATAGCACAGAGAACTCTTTAAGGGGAGGATGTACAATTACCAAAGGGGCCAGTTCAATGAAACCACTCTCATAAAGCCAAGGCGGACAATGGCCAGAATGACATTATGTTGTTTTCTAAGGTCTCTGTAAGAGATTGTTTCATTCATTTCCCAGTCTGGGTGATTGACAGAAAGGTTTATTTAGATTAACTTTTGTTTGACTTGAGACAAGGTCTAGAACTTGGTATGCAGACTAGAATTGCCTAGAATGCATAGAAATCTACCTGTTTTTGCCTCCTGAGCACTGGACACCACCACACTCTTGGATTAACTCTTTTTTTTTTAATTGATATTTATTGAGCTCTACATTTTTCTCTGCTCTCCTCCCTGCCTCTCCCCTCCCCCCTTCAATCCTCCCCCAAGGTCTCCATGCTCCCAATTTACTCAGGAGATCTTGTCTTTTTATATTTTCTACTTCCCATGTAGGTTATATCTATGTAGGTCTCTCTTAGTGTCCACATTGTTGTCTAAGTTCTCTGTGATTGTGGTTTGTAGGCTGGCTTTCTTTGCTTCATGTTTAAAAACCACCTATGAGTGAGTACATGTGATAATTGTCTTTCTGTGTCTGGGTTACCTCACTCAAAATAATGTTTTCTAGCTCCATCCATTTTCCTGCAAAATTCAAGCTGTCGTTATCTTTTTCTGCTGTGTAGTACTCCATTGTGTAAATGTACCACATTTTTTTTATCCATTCTTCGGTCAAGGGGCATTTAGGTTGTTTTCAGCTTCTGGCTATGACAAACAATGCTGCTCTGAACATAGTTGAGCACATGTCCTTGTGGCACGATTGAGCATCCTTTGGATATATACCCAAAAGTGGTATTACTGGGTCTTGAGGAAGGTTGTTTCCTAATTTTCTGAGAAATCACCACACTGACATCCATAGGGGTTGTACCAGCTTGCATTCCCCACCCAGCAATGCAGAAGTGTTCCCTTTTCCCCACAACCTCTCCAGCATAAATTGTCATCAGTGTTTTTGATCTTGGCCATTCTTACAGGTGTAAGATGGAATCTCAGAGTTGTTTTGATTTGCATCAGAAGTTCTTTTATTGTACAGGATTGTTTTGGCTATCCTGGGTTTTTTGCTTTTCCATATGAAGTTGAGTACCATTCTTTTGAGGTCTTTGAAGAAATTTGCTGGGATTTTGATGGGCATTGCGTCGAATCTGTTTGAATTAACTCTTAAAGGAATGGACAATGGTTCCTAATGTTTGGGGAAGCTGGAACTGTCAAGACTCCACCCAGGGTCAAAGGGTGAACTTAGTCTAGCCTTTGACCAGGAGGAATAGGTTTCCCTTAATAGACTTCAATAAACAGCAGATATTTCCAGAGTTTCCAATATTTTGTAAATTTAAGGAGGTGCAGTTATGATGTTTCCCTTTCTAGTATCACCAAGGAAACAGGAGGTGGGTCGGGCTCTGATTCTGAGCGAGTCCATCTGCAACAGCCTCCAAGCCACTAACTCTGTTTTTTTACCTAATACTAGAACAACAGGCTTTATGGTACAACCCAGGTGTGAAGTAGGCAATATGCTTCAGGTTTGTATGAAATATTTTATAATTGCACAAGGATTAAATCACCTTAATGGCATATTTCTTAGCCTTTTTAAAATGTGTTTGAGTTTTTTGCCTACATGTATTTTATATGAATATGCAGCACATGCATGCCTGGTGTCTAAGGAAGATGGTATGGATTTTCCTGGAACCGGGTTAATGAGAGTACTGGGAATGGAGCCCGAGGCTTCTGCAAGATCAACAAGTACTCTTAACTGCTGAGCCACCTCTCCAGTCCAGTCTTGATAATCTTGGAAGATAAAGTTTCTCTGACTCCATCCCAGACTCTTGCCCAACAGAGAGACAGACCAGGTGTTCCTCTGCCACAATAATTCTCAGAGTTAAAAAAAAAAGTTTAGTTATGCTGTAGGTGTGTGTGTGTGTACACGCGCAGATGAATTAAAGTGTCTTTGGGTATCAGAGGTGTGGGTGCTCGAACTAAACTTGGCTCCTATGGAAAAACACTATACTTTCCTAACTGCTGACCCTGGGTCTTCTGTAAGAGTACTCACCAAGTCCCATATGAGAGATGTTTGTTTCTGAGACAGGGTCTTGCTAGTGTAACCCTGGCTGGCCTGACATTCTCAGAGCTGGGAGCAGAAGTGAGCATCAGCGTGCTCTGACAACTTTGAATTCAAGGATTGCTTCATTCATATATATATATATATATGAATATTGATTATTAAATTATATTATATATAATATATATAATTATTTCTTGCTCCCAACCCCTGACATTCAGAACTTTTTTTTCCATTTATAACTTGTAAAAGCTCCCCAGGTGTTCATTCTGACAGTCAGAACAGAGGCATTTTGGTGCCGGAGGCTCATTTGCTTTCTTTCAAAGGGCAGTAAGGGAACCAGGTGTGGTGGCGCATGACTTTAATCCCAGCACTGGAGAGGTAGAGGCAGGCAGATTCCTGTGAGTATGAGGCCAGCCTGGTCTACATAGTGAGTTCCAGCTAGCCAGAGTTACCTAGTGAGACCCTGTCTAAAATAACAAAAAAATAAAAAAAAGGAGCAAGGCGTGGGGGAGGGGGAGCTGGCTCAGTTGGTAAAGTGCTTGCTTGGCAGCAGGAGGCTTTCAGTTTGCTCCCCCTGTTTGTTGTGACCACAGCACTTTGAAAAGTTTCTCTATTTTCGTTAAATTATGGCAGGTCCCTCCCCCGCCCTGCAGCCCCCCCCCCTCAACCTCTATAATTAGCATTCCAGACTTGTGTTCCTGGATTCCTCCTGCAGTCCCCCACAGACCCCGACAAAGGCTGACCTCAGGAGATGTTTGTGAATCACCTGGCATTCTTTCGCTCACCACTCACCATTCTTTGGTCACTCCTGGCGATGCCAATGTCCACCTTTCTAGAAGGACACTTTCATCTCTCCCCACCCCCTTCTGCTCTATGCTTACTCCAGCCTATAAGTGGATGATGGGTTCCATTCTTAAAGTGACCCTGCCTGCAAATTTTCCCCCAAATAAATTGTCTCAAGTCATCATTTTCTTATCCAGCTCTCCTTCTTGCTGGCCTTAGAATTCCAGAGCGCATATAAAAATACCCAGGCATGGTGGTTTGTGCTTGTAATCCCAGCGCTGGGGAGGTAAAGACAGCCAGGTTACCTGGGCTCCCTGGCCATCCAGCCTCCTGGCAATCCAGCCTCGACTGCTTCATGTTCCAGGACAATGAGAGCTCTGTCTCAACAGGCAGGGTGGATGGTGCCTGAGGAAGGACGCATGCATTTGTGCATTGGGTAAGATTGGGTAAGAAGTTAGGTGCTTGGTTGTGTCTTTCCCCCCCTAGATCCTGGCCAACCACAGCTAGCTTTCCTAGATACTATGTGACTCGGTTTCTATAAGTTATTAGACTAGTTCATTCGGAGACAGAGAGTAAAATAGAAGTTACCAAAGGTGGGAGAAGGTAGAGCTGGAAGTCAGTGCTTAATGAACACAGAGCTTTAGTTCAGCTTGACAAAGATTTTCTGGAAGTGAGTAGTAGTGACACTTACTCAGCCATGTGGAAGTACCTGGTCAAACTGCCCTGTGTGCTTAGTAAGCCAACTTACCTGGCCTGGCACAGTGGCACATGCCTTTAATCCTAACACTCAGAAGGCAGAGGTGTGTGGATCACTGTGACTTCCAGACCATCTGGTCTATCAAAACAAACAACAAAAATGAAAATGGTTGTAAGCACATGACTATCATGGGCTAGGCCTTGGGTTTACTCCTAACATGGCTGTACTGGTTGGTTTTATGTCAACACAGCCTATGGTCATCTGAAAGGTGGGAACCTCCTCCCTCAATTGAGAAAATGCCTCCATAAGATCTGCTTGTATGACATTTTCTTCATTTTTTTTATATTTATTTATTTATTATGTATACAACATTCTGCCTCCATGTATGCCCGCATGCCAGAAGAGGGCACCAGATCTCATTATAGATGGTTGTGAGCCACCATGTGGTTTGCTGGGAATCGAACTCAGGACCTCTGGAAGAGCAGCCAGTGCTCTTAACCACTGAGCCATCTCCCCAGCCCCATATGACACTTTCTTAATTACTAATAGATGGGGAGAGGGTCCAGCTCATTGTGGCCCTGGGTTCTATAAGAAAGCAGGCTAAGCTAGTCATGATGAGAAAGTTAGTATCCAGTATGGTCTCCTGCCTCCAGGTCCCTGCCTGGCTTGAGTTCTTGTCCTGATTTCGTTTGCTGATGAACAGTGTTGTGGCAATATAAGCCAAACAAACCCTTTCCTCCCAACTTGCTTTTGGGCCATGGTGTTTCATCGTAGCTCTGAAAAGCCTAACTAAGACATGTTGGTACCAGGATAGTGGGTGTTGCTGTGACAGACACACCATGTTGCTTTGGGGAGGACTGTGGACGGACTTTAGAACTTTGGGCTAGGCAAGCATTGAGTGTTGAGAGCTCAGGGAGCTGTTCTGTAGGAGCTTGGAAGATAATGATGCTGAGAACAGTGCAGCCGATGGAGGCCTGGCTTGTAAAGTTTCAGAGGGGACCTCAAAGACGCTACCAGAGCCATTTGTTATTTTGAATTAAGATGCTGTGGTTCTGGTCAGCTGGGGCTGAAACCAGCACCAATGAAGTGAAATCTTTGCTTTACTGGGACAACTGATGCTGGCTATCTGGATCCGAGAAATTAGTGATGATTAAGAAGAAGCCAGCATAGCCAGGTGGTGGTGGCACACGCCTTTGATCCCAGCACTCAGGAGGCAGAGGTAGGTAGATCTTTGTAAATTCGAGGCTAGTCTGGTTTACAGAGCTAAGACTAGAATACCCAGGCCTATACAAATAAACCCTATCTTGAAAAATGAGAAGAAGAAGGAAGAAGAGACCAGCACACTGAGGTGAATCTGGGAAGTGTTTCCTCAGAGTTAACATATAGAAACTGTGTCCAGAGGTAGCCAAGGTTGTACCTCAAGCCAGCAGCCCAACTAGGTAGTGTAAGAGTCACCCAAGTGGTACTGATTTTGAAGGCATAAAGGGGTCATGGAGAGCAGCTGAGGCTTGGCGCTGTGAGAGGTCAGGAGGCCATTGGTGAAGGTGCAGCTTCAGTAGCAGCCGAAGGCCAGGATTGAAAGGGTCATGCAGAGAAGTTGAGGCTTGGCACCATGAAGAGGGCCTATGAGAGTCTGTTTTAGTTAGGGTTTCTATTGCTGTGAAGAGACACATGACCACACAACTCTTATAAAGGAAAACATTGGACTGAAGTGGTGACTTACAGTTCAGAGGTTCAGTCCATTATCATGGCAGGGAGCAGGCAGACATGGTGCTGGCTACATCTTAATTAGAAGGCAAGAAGAAATGGACTGAGACACTGGACAGTATCTTGAACATAGGAAATCTCTAAGCCTGACCCCACAATGACACACTTCCTCCAACAAGGCCGTACTTCCTCCAACAAGACCATACCTCCTAATAGTGCCACACCCTATGAGCTTTAGAGGCCAATTACATTTAAACTACCACAGAGGCTATCGGTGAAAGTGCAGCCCAGTTGCAGCAGAAGACCCCAGAATTTTGGAGATGCAAGTACCATGAGACAATCAGCAACAATAGCAGCAGCAGTGGAATGGCACCAACTACAGCCTAGAAAACAATCTGTGTGTTGTAATGTTGTAGAGAGAGTGGAGCCAGAAAAGTGACCCAAGAAACCTGGAGGAGCCCAGCAGACTGAGTGAATCCCAGACATCGGATGTTGAGTTATTTACACTTTAGGAGTTTGTTTTTCTTTTTCGGGGGCGGGGAGGTTTGCTTTGGTGCCTGTCCTGGAACTTGCTCTATAGACCAGGCTGGCCTTGAACTCACAGAGATATGCCAGCCTCTGCTTCCTTGAGTGCTAGGCTTCGAGGAGTGCTGCCCAGCTGGAGTTTGGTTTTGCTTTGATTTGTTTGGGACTGTGCCCTGATTCTTCCCTCTTGAAGTAAAAAAGTATTTAATTTATTTTTTATTTTGTAAGAGCTAATAGTTGAGAAACTTTGGGTTTTAATAGAGAATGGCTGTTTTAAAAAGACTGAATTTTTTTAAGTGTTTGAATTTTTAAAGACTGTTGGATTTTTAAAATTTGGAATGTTTATATTGTAATCTTGATATTAATGTGTAATCTTGGGGAAGAACAAGAAAGGAAAGGTTATGGCTTAATAGTGTTGTGTTTGTGCATCAAGTTGACAAGGGATCAATTGTGCTGGATAGTTTTACATCAACTTGACACAAGCTATAGTCACCAGAGAGAAAGGAACCTCAACTGAGAAAATGCCTCTATAAAATTGAGTTGTAGGCAGGCCTGCAAGGCATTGTTTTCCTTCCTCCCTTCCTTCCTTTCTTCCTTCCTTCCTTTCTTCTTTTTTTTTTGTTTTTTGTTTTTGTTTGGTTTGGTTCGGTTTGATTTGGTTTTCAGAGACAGGGTTGGAACTCATTCTATAAACCAGGCTGGTCTCAAATTTAGAGATTTGCCTGCCCCTGCCTCCCAAGTGTTAGGATTAAAGGCATGAGCCAACACCATTAATTAATGGTTTATGGGGGGTGGCACAGTTCATTGTGGGTCATGGCATCCCTGGGTTGGTGACCCTGAGTTCCATAAGAATGCAGGCTGAGCAAGCCATGATGAGAACGCCTGTAAGCAGCATCTCTCCATAGCCCCTGCATCAGCTCCTGCCTCCAGTTTTCTGCCTCATGTGAGTTTCTGCCCTGCCTTTGATGAACTATTATATGGAACTGTAAGTGAAATAAACCCTTTCCTTCCCAAGTTACAGTTGGTCTGGTATTTCATCACAGCAGTGGTAAAAGCTAAGACAGAGAATACGATTTTTTTTTTTAAAGAATAAAGGTTTTTTTTTAAAAAAAAGTTTTATTTTCTTCACATGGGTGTTCTGTCTGTGCATATGTTTGATACCACATGCATGCCTGGTACCCTTGGAGACCAGAAGAGGGTATTGGATCCCCTGGAACTAGCATTAGAGATGGTTGTGAGCTGCCACATGGAAGAGCTGGCAGTGCTCTTAACCATTTGAGTCATCTCTCCATCCCCAGTGAGAATAAGCTTTAAAACTTAAAGGTTCTATTTTAACACTTTGATGGACAAGGCTTCTCCGGGAAGGGTGCTTGAGAAAGGAGCTTCATAAATAATTTCCTGATTGCTCAATTCTCTACTTATCTTCTATTTTCTCTGAAGTGGAGATTTTCTTCTATCTTTCCAATAGTTGTTCTTTAGGAATATAATGGTGTTCAAAGGCAGTAATGCTCCTGAGGTAGATGCCCATGTCTGCATATTGAGAAAAAAGGCTACGCTCTCTCTTCTTCTCACCTGTTAATCACAGATATCTAGGCAGATTGCAGAGTTACAGAACCTCAGCCTCTCTCAGAATCCTTCTATCTTTCTGGCTACTGTGGAAACCCCAAGACTTGATGGTCACTGCTGGCAGCTCTCTGCTTTTAGGTAGACAAACCTTCAAATCTTTGTTCAAGAGACTTTTTCATCTCTGCTCTCAAGGAGATGTTCCACTAAACCTAACTTGGTGGAACATTGGAGGGCCTTGGAGGACTGGATGGCCAGACAGAATGGACAGTGGAAAATACACCCGTCTATAAACTGAAGTTTCCTGTTCCTACTGCTCAGTCACAAATAATCCACTTAGAGGCTGAATATGAATTATAAATGGTCAGCCAATAGCTTGGACTTATTACTAACTAGCTCTTACATTTTAAGCTAACCAATATTCCTTATTTACACTCTGATGGTGCCTTTATTAGCATGGCACATTCATCTCCTGCTACTTCTGTGTCAGGCTGGTGACTCCTGCCTGACTCTGCTCTTCTCCTTCCCATCATCCTTAGTCTGGTTGCCCCACCTGTACTTCTTGCCTAACTACTGGCCAATCATTGTTTCATTAAACAATTCAAGTGACGATCTTTACAATATACAAGAGGGCTATTATACTCACCCCTCTACACACTTCACTGGCAGGGTTTCATCTGGGTTTGTTGGGTGAATACAGAGTGATTCTTCTGGCTCACTAGTTTAGTTCGTTCTTCTTAGCTGAACACTGGAGGAGGTCAGGCAAAGGGATGGGCAGAGAAAGGATGAACAGGGCTTTCGAGCTCTGCCTAGGGCTCCATCAACCACTTGCAGATACAAGTTCTGACCCCAGCACTTGGGATTTGCCAAAAAGTTGCAAGTTTCCCAGAATGCCCAGTACTTATCTGTTGTGTTTTTTTTTTTAAAAAGAGGGTGCCAGCAGCTTGCTGCAGCTTGCTGCGTGGTCTCTGTGGCAGGCGGGCAGCCACGTGGCTAGTCTCCTGGTCCCCATGCGCGCTGCTGCGGCGGCCGTATGGGCTGTGCGGCGGTATGGATGGACAAAAGAGAGCCGGATAGGCGCGCCATGCAGAGTTAAACATTTATTAGATGGGTGATGGAGGGAAAAGAAGAGAAGATAAAGAGATAGAGAGAGAGACAGAGAGATAGAGAAAGGGGGGAGAGGGAAGAGAGAAGCAGCTGCTGCTCCCATGAGAGCGAAAGAGGAAGAAGAGAGAGAACTGGGGTCACAGGCTGGAAGCTGGGAGTGGGCGTGGCCTGTCTCTTAAGGGCATAGAGAGTATTTGGCCAATAAGAGGCCAAATACTACACTATCATCCCTTAACTATTTCAGGATTAAAGTTTATTTCAGGCAGGCACTATGCTAGGTGCTTCATCTTCTTTTTCTCTTAAAGCATGTATTTATCTGTGGAGGTTAGGGGCACTGTGTATATATAGAGGTTGGAGGACAACTTGTAGGAGTCAGTTCTCTCCTTCCAGAGATTCAGTGGATCCAGAGGCCAAACTTGGGTCATCAGACTTGGTGGCAAGCGATCTTACCCACTGAGCCATCTCATTGACTCCACCAGGAACTTTATTTTATAACACTATTTAACACCTCCCTCAAGTTATGAAACAGAGCATCTCATAATGTGAAAACCAAAAGCCAGGTGATTTAAACCCCCTGTTAAAGTCATCTGCCTAGAAAGGAGCAGAATGAGAGAATCAGATTTTGGTCTAATGTGCTTTATAAAGCAATTATTTTAACTGTACAATAGCCTTCAAGTCACCCCAGAGTTGCAAAGATGGTGCAGTAGGCTCCCTATAAACATTTGCCTGGTTTTTCTTTTGCCTAAATACCAAACCAACCTCGGTGTGTTGCTATTAACGGAACTCCAGACTACCTCCACTACCTTTAACCAGAAGTAGCCAAACTTCCAGATTAGATCTCACCTTCTCCCTGAACTGCTAATGTCAATGATTCAACCAGGGGTATCACATTACACCAAAGGGCTAATGTGCTATTCAATCCTTTTTTTCCCCCAAGATTTATTTATTTATTATATACACAGTGTTCTGCCTGACGTGTCCCTGCATGTCAGAAGATGGCACCAGATCTCATTACAGGTGGTTGCGAGCTACCATGTGGTTGCTGGGAATTGAACTCAGGACCTCTGGACAAGCAGTCAGTGCTCTTAACCAATGAGCAATCTCTCCAGCCCTCAATATTTTTTCTTTTTTTCATATTTTATTTTTCATTCAAAAATTTACACTTCCTCCCCTTCTCCCAGTCCCCTCCCGCTCCCCCACTACCCCTCCTCCCTCCCCCTGCTTCCTTAAGATGGGGCAGGGTACCCCAATCTTTTTTCTTTAAACCTACTCTCTTTTAAAAAGACACTTTGAAAGACATTTTATATCATTACAATAATAGAAAATCAAGCCCATTTGCCAAAAATCAACAATTTGAAAATGAAAAACAATATTTAGTCGCAACCCAAAACTTTGTAAATTTGTCGCACTCAAGTCCAGCAGTTAACATTTGACAGTTTGGGAAATGCTGGCTAGCAGAAGCTCATTTTCATTACAGCTGCTTACAGCCTGGGACCCTGAGAACATCGCTCCAGCTGGCTCACCTCTGAAGGCTGGTAGATAAGAGAGCATGCCTGGGGCTACCAAAGGCAGTGGTAGTAAATGAATGGCAGTGTTTGCAGGCCTCTTGCTCTGAGATACCTGATATATTATCATCCTGAGATAATACACACTCCTTGTATATTATCTGTGAGGAAGATAAACTTTTTCTTCCCATCTTGGACTAAGAAAAACCAGAGGTCAAACAATTTAAATAACCCCAAAGTTTCCATAATTCACACATGGACACTCCGAGATCCAAATCCAGGCATATAGTTAATATCACAGCTTATATTCTTGGTCCATATCCACACTGCTATCTTGGAAGATGGTATGGACAGAGTCCTTCAAGGAGTCATTCTATGCCAGGGAAGAAAGACAGACAATAGAAACACAAAGATGGCACAGTTTTAACCTAGATTTAAACCTCATGCCTAGATTTTTTTTTTCTTGTTGTGGTTTTGCTTTGAGATAAGCTCTTGAAATGTAGTTCATTCTGAATTAAAACTTGAAATCCTCCTGCCTCGGCTTTCAAAGTGTTAGAGTTACAGATGCGTGCTTCATACCTGTTAACCTTTACTGATTGTTATACACTAGGAAGGTGTGTGATTCAATGTCTGAATTTTATTGTCTTTCTTTTCAAAAATTTATATATTTTTTATTTTATCTGTGTGAATATGTCTGTGAGGAGGAGACTATAGAAGCCAGAAAGTGTGTCAGATCCCTGAAGCTGGAGGGTTACAGAAAGCTGTGAGCTTCTCAGTGTGGGTGCTGAGAGCTGAACTTGAGTCCTCTGGAAGAGCAGCCAGCAATAACTGCTGAGTTATCATCTCTCTAGTCTCTAATTTTGTTGGTTTTCTGGAAAACAAAAAGCAAAAATGTTAGTTTTTTTCTATCAGTAAACTAATTTAGAGCACTTTCATCTTGCCATTATTTTGACTTTTACTTTTAAAGGGGCTAATCTAAAGTTCTCTTAATTACAACAAAAACAGCCCCATCCCTCAGGTGTGGAAGTGTGGGGATCCTACCTCAGTGTCAGGAGTAGATCAAGACCTCTTGTTGGGTCACCTATAACCCCAACACAGGGACACAGAGCCAAGAGGACTGAGAATTCAAGGTCAGCCTGGCCCGCCTAGCAAAAGCCTCTCTCAAGAGATCCAGACGAAGAAATAAACACTCTAACCACAGCTCTCAACCTTCCTGACTCTGTGACCCTGTAACACAGTTCCTCACGCTGTGCTGACCCCAACCATACAATTATCTCATTGCTACTTCCCGACTGTAATTCTGCTCTCATGAATCATAATGTAAATATCTGTGCTTTCCAATAGTCTTAGGTGACCCCTGTGAAGGGGTTATTTGTCCCCGCAAGAGTCATGACCCACAGGTTGAGAAACACTGCTCTAATATGTTCCAGTGACCCCCCCCCACCCCAGGTATCTTGTTTGCTTAGAGCTCAGGAGTAGCTGTTTTCTTCTGTATCCAGTCAAAGAGCCAGAGAGGCTCAGCATATCCCTGAGACCCTTTTCTCTGCAGACCTATGAGCAGACAAGGAAAACCCTGAATTAAAATACCACCTGAGGATTTCCCTGAGCTGACCTGACCTTAAGACCCATCATAAAGGTATAGAAATTAAGAAACTGTGTACTGGTGCTAAGAAAGGCAAACTGATCAGTGGATCATACTCAAGAGACCAGAAAAAAAAATATATATGGTAATCTGGTTGATTGTAAAGGGCATCCTTCAGTGCAGTGGGGAAAAGATAGCATTTCAGAAAACAGAGGTTAGGTAACTGAGTGACAGCATGAGAGACAGTTGATCTTGACCCTTACTTCATCTCTCTCTCTCTCTCTCTCACACACACACACACATTACTTGGAAGTGGATTACAGCTGTAATGTATGTAATGTGGAAAATGAAACAAAATTTTTACAATATCTGCTTTATTTTTAAAACACTAATGATAAAACAATAACAACAAAACCATGGATAAATTAAACTATCTTAAAATTAAGAACATCTATTTTTTTTTTATAAAGGGAAAAGGCTAGAGAGAGCTCAGTGGTTAAGAGACTGACTGCATGCTGGGCCTTGGTGGCACACACCTTTAATCCCAGCTCTTGGGAGGCAGAGACAGGTGAATCTTTGTGAGTTCGAGAACAGCCTGGTCTACAGAACAAGTTCCAGGACAGGCTTCAAAGCTTAAAAAAAAAAAAAAAAAAAAAAAAAAAGGAGCACTGGCTCCTCCTCTTCCAGAGGATCTGGATTCAATTCCCAGGGCACACATGCTGACTCGTACACATCTGTACGTCCAGTCCTAAAGAATTTAACACCTTCTTCTGGCCTCCATGGGCACCAGGTGCCCACGTGATGCACAGACACATGCAGGAATGATACTCTCACACGTAATAATAATAATAATAATAATAATGAAGACACCATCACAAGAATGAAAAAGTGACATGCAGAGTAAAAGAAGGTAGTAAGAGAAGGTAGTCAGGGTACACGTTTCATTGGAGACTGTGTCCTGGATTATGGCATTTTGCTTGAATAAGATTGACCCCCACAGCTCACGTATATGAATGCCTAGTCATCAGGGAGTGGCACTATTCGAGAAGGATTAGAAGAATTAGGAGGTGTGGCCTTGTTGGAGGAAGCGTGTCACTGGGGACAGGCTTTGAGGTTTCCAAAGCCTATGCCAGGCCCAGTCTCTCTCTTTCTGCCTCTCTGCCTGTGGATCAGGATGTAGATGAGGATCTAACTTCTTTAACACCACGCTTGCCTGTCACCATGTTTTCTGTCATGGTGATAATGGACAAAGCCTCTGAAACTATAAGTAAGCCGCAAATTAATTTCTTTCTTTTCTAAGAGTTGTCATGTTGTCTCTTCACAGCAATAGAGCAGTGACTAAGGCAGAATCTGTATGTGAAGAATGTAGGCCTAAGGAATATATAATGAAATCGAAGACAATGTGATGATGGGCAAAAGATGCCCTGAAATAGCTAGGAGAAAAAATGGGAAAGTGTATTAACTGTCCTACTTATCACCAGAATGTCTTTAAAAGAAAACAAAAGCAAACACAAAGCAATGCCAAATGTTGGCACTTCCAGAACACTCCGATATGATGCTAAAACTATGGGTTGGGCTGGGTGGTGGTGAGCACATCTTTTTTATTTTTTTAATATTTATTTATTTATTATGTATACAATATTCTGTCTGTGTGTATGTCTGCAGGCCAGAAGAGGGCGTCAGATCTCATTTCAGATGGTTGTGAGCCACCATGTGGTTTCTGGGAATTGAACTCAGGACCTTTGGAGGAACAGGCAATGCTCTTAACCACTGAGCCATCTCTCCAGCCCCTGGTGAGCACATCTTTAAGCCCAGCACTCAGGAGGCAGATGCAGGGGGATGGATCTCTATGAGTTCAAGACAAGTCTAGTCTGCAAAGTTGAGTTCCAGGACAGCCAGGGCTGTTACACAGAGAAACCCTGCCTTGAAAACCTAAAATAAATGAATAAAATAAAAAAAAATGATTCCAAAGAGAAGTAACCAGTTCCTCCTTCACTGAAAGCCAGAAACATCCTTAGGACTCTTGGCAGCTTCATCTTTAACAGGGGCCAGTGATGCCAAAAGTGTTTGGGATTTATTATTATTATTTTAATTGAAAATAATATTTTCCATACAATAGATGTTGATCATAGTTTCCCCCATCTCATTTCCTCCAACATCCTCTCTGCCCCTGCCCCAGCTCTGACCTTTGATCTGGGTCCTAGGTGATTCTAAGGTTCCCCTTTAGGGATGCGGGATGAGGAAGTGACAATCAGGCCTATTAAGGGAAAACTCCTGATCAAGAGACTAGAATCTCTGGTCTGGGTGTAGACCTAACATCCTAATGGGCCCACGATAATCTCCCGGCCAAAGAACAATCCCTAGGAAGGTGGGCTAACCTTAAACCATGCTAAAGAAATAGCTGCAATAATTAGTTCTTTATTCTAGCAGCCTAACTCAGGCTTATCGAGTCAACTGTTTCTCAACAGGTTTTCTGCCCTATTGTAGTTTTTATTCCAAGATAGGAAAACAAAACAAAAACTCAACATCTTAACGAATTTGAAGAAAAGTGTTTAAAAATAAAAGGATTTGTAAGAAACATTAAATATGAATCATTTCTATCAAATACTGTAAAACTTGTGTTTAGAACAAGGAGCTCAAATCTTTTTATCTTGAGCACCTTTAAGACTTCTGTGAAAATGTTTCACCCAGGAAAACCTTTGTTTGCGCTAAGGCCCTGGGACATTCTCTGTTGAAAGTGGCTGGCCCCACTTGTGTCCTGGGTGTCAGTTCTTTCAGGATTAGCCATGCACTAAGACGGTGAGGTTGTAGCTCTCGCCAACGGAGGATAAAAGTGCAGTGTTTACTCTTCTGCGTGAACCCTCTTGGTCAAGTGCAAACCTTCCCTTGTCTAGACTGGTGGTCTCTTTCTCTGAGACCCTACACCTATTTCTAACAAACATCATCTTCTTGAGATGAGGCCTCATTATGCAACCTAGCCTGGGCTCAAACTGTCTATCCTATGCCACAGCATCCTGGGATTATAGATATGCATCACCATGGCCAACCTTCTAATGTCTTCTTGCAGAGGACATAGTGAAGGTTCATCCATATTGGTGAAGTGCCTCTCCATGACTATCTGCATACAGTCTCCAGGAGGCCAGCTGACAGACCAGTTCATAAGACAGGGCTCATGTGCCTCTCATGCCCAGCTCTGTCAGGCTGGAAATTTCTCGTAGCCTCTGCATGTGATCACCCACATAGACTCTTGCTAGATTCTGTGTGCAATACTGAAAGAGTAAACAGGCTATTTCAAGTGTGTTCAGTAACAAGGAGCTACCTTTTGCTGTACTTTTTCTTTTCTTTTCTTTTCTTTTTTTTTTTTTTGAGATAGGATCTTTTTACGTAGTCCAGGAACTCTCTACATAGATCAGGCTGGCCTTGAACTCACAGGGATTTTATTTGTCTCTCAAGTGCTGGGATTAAAGGTGTTTGTACACTGTTAGTGCTAAAGGAAACTCCAATTCCCCAAATTCCAGAAGGCATTCCAAATATCCAGCAATGAGCTCAAGCTGGACTACAGGAGGATTTCTGACATTTAGATAAAAGCCAGGCTTCCTCAGGAACTTGTGAAACTGGTTTCCATCTACCAAAAGGAGTCATTTCCCTCACCTCTGACAAAAGGTCATATTGCTACCTGTGGCGCCTACCTACTAGCTTATCAGAGCTCATGCTGGCCTCCGGGCTTCCTCAGCATCCCAAGTTCCTGTTCCACATCTCAAAGTCCACGCTAGCATTCTAGCCCTGCTCACCTCCTCCCTCCCCTAAACCCCCTGCAGCTCACCTGCTTCCCTCCCTGTCTCCTCACGTCCTTAGGACCCTGCTGCTCCTCTCACTGTTGTCTCTGTCCCTGCAGCTCTCTAGTCTCTGCAGATAGCGCTGGCCATGTCTAGTTGGCTGGCCATGTGCAATCTACCTTTATTTTCACTCTGCTCTGGACTCTTCCAGATGCCTCTGGCTGTCCTCTCTCTCATATCTACAATCGAAACCTCCCCCTTAACTATGCCACAGAGGAGCCATGCCATATATATATATATATATATATATATATATATATATATATATATATATATATATATGGAGAATAAAGACAAATAAAAGTTTTGAAATGTATTTTTTTAATAATGTTCAGCAAAGACATTTAAGTACTTTCTGTGGTTTTTTTACAAACTTTTCTTATTTAAAATAAGATTGTCTTTGAAGGCTCCTTTGGTGTTAGACACTTCCCTTCTGCTTAACGTAGATGCTTTTTAGAATTTCTCAAATGTAACAATTGTAACAGAAATTTTCCATGGAAACAGCTTTTGATTGCTTCTTAGCTATAAATAACTCTTTCCTGGTTATTCTTTTAAAAGGTGTTTCTTTCAGTCATCTGACACAGAAAATAGTTTGTTTGCCTTCCCTAAAGGCTAGAAAAAAATACCATGTGCTCAGGCAAATATAGATTAGCATAAAATACAATTCTAAGGGTTTGTGAAAAAATATAATTTTATAAAGTTTATAAAAATGAGGCTCATTCCTTCAAAAAATAAAAAATGTCCTCACTCCATTATTATTATTACCATTATTATTAAAAAGTTAACTGTAAAGAATAGGAGAGTTAACACCAATATTCAAGAAGGGGAGAGGATAAGGGTTATACAGAGGAAAATGGGATAACATTTACCAAAAATAAAGCTAAATAGAACTTAGCACTAGGACTCAATGGCACAATACAGTGACCATAGTTTTGTAAAGGACTAGAAGAGTTTGAGGGTTCCAAATACAAAGAGATGGACAGTATATTAGTTGGTTTCTTTGTTGTTACAATAGAATACTGACCAACTAGTGGCAGGAAAGGGTTTATTTGACTTGTAAGTTATAATCAGTCATGGAGGGAAGACAGGGCAAAAACTCCTGGAGGCAGGAACCTAGAGGTAGAAACTCAAGCAGAGAGCATGGAGGATTGCTGTTTACTCTGGAATAATCCTTTGTACATTGTAAACATTTGTCACTCAAATTGGTTAAATGAAATACTGATTGGCCAGGCAGGAAGTATAGGCTAGGCGATTAAACTAAGGATGATGCCAAGGGGAAGGGTGGAGTGAGGAGTAGCCAGCCAGACACAGAGGGAGCAAGGGGGCAAGAGATGAACATGCCATGCTAGTAAAGGTACTGATACGTGGCAGAGTGTAAATAAGGACTATGGGTTAATTTAAAATGTAAGCGCTAGTTAGTAATAAGCCTGAGCGATTGGCTGAGCATTTATAATTAATATAAGCCTCTGTGTGATAAGTTGGGAAGCAGCTGCTGGGTACTTGGGTACAGGCTGCTGGAACAGGAAACTTACCTTAACAACTGCTTGCTGGCTTGCTTCCAGGATTACATTTAGCTACCTTTCTTACATCTCCCAGGACAATTTGCCCAAGATAGTACTGCCCTTAGTAGGCTGGGCACTCCCATATCAATCAGCAATCAAGAAAATGCCATACAGACATGCTTAAGGGCCATTTGATGAAGGCATATTCCTAACTGAGGTTCCCTCCACCCAGGTGACTGTATTATGTATCAAGTTGACAAAAATCTAACCAATGTATTATGGATTTATATCACAAAACTCAGACTGAATCCCTCCTTGTCTCCTCAGGTACTCTAAAAGCAAAAGATGGGACAGCTTTTAGGATATATATAGTTGGGATTCCCACAGAGAAAAAGACCCAATAAGACATAAACATCTAGAATGAGATTTACCCTAAGGAACTGACTCATGTGGTCCTGTGAGGAATCCCACCGTCCAGCATCTGTAAGCTAGACTGAGGAAAAGCCAGTGGTGTAGTTGGGAAGGCTGAGCATTGGAGAGTGACTGGTACAGATCCAAGAATACCAAGGGCAGGAGGAAGTCAGTTTTCCAATTCCATCAGCCAGCCAATGATGTCAACCTTACTCCTTCACATTTTGTTGTAGCCGGACCCTCAGCAGCTATGCAGACTGCATGATGCCCACTCACATTGGAGAAAATTAACTGCTTTATTCAGGTCACCAGTTCAACTGCTATCCATGTCTAGACTCACTCATAGCCATAAAAATTATGTGTAACCAGGTTTCTGGGTACTCCACAAAACAGTTAAATGGGCACATTGCACAGATAAAATCAACCATCACAGGACAGGACAGAAAGATTTTTTTTTGAAATTGGTATTGAAAAATGGATACATAAAATCAACCATCACAGGACAGATTTTTTTTTTTTTTAGAATTGGTACCTAAAACAGAAAAGGAGGATGCAGACTTGAGAAGAGAAAGTAACTGAACTGAGGCAGCTTCTTCAACATTTTCCATTCAAGAACCTTTTATGCAACTTTTCACATATAGAAAGTATGTATAAACACCAAACATTTACTGACAATAAATCATAAACAAAACTTATTCCAATATAATTCGCTGGTATACATATAACTTGATTATTTACATACTAATAAGATAAATGTACTTATTTACTTTTACGTGAAGTCTTAAATCTTGACTGATTATTGGAACTGTGGGATGTAGGTCATCTCAACATTTCCATAGTTGATCATAGTTTGATTTTAATAGTCATCAGCAATGAGAGTCCCACTTCACATAAATATATAGTATAAAATGGCAGAAATATATTTAGAACTATTTCAGAAGTTGTTGGAAATTTTGTCTTAATCTGGAGCCAGAGCTCAATTAATGATTTTGTTTGTTTGTTTTGTTTTTTGAGACAGGGTTTCTTTGTGTGGCCTTGGCTGTACTAGCACTAGCTTTGTGTATCAGGCTGGTCTCAGACTCAGAGATCCGCCTGCCTCTGCCTCCTAGGTGCTGGGATTAAAGGCGTGCGCCACCACTGCCGGTGCAAAAAAACGCTTTTCAAAATATTTAAATTCATTTACATATATGTGTTTGTCTGTGTGTCTGCTGTGTGTATGCAGGTGCTGGCTGAAGTCAAAAGATGATAGTAAATTCCTCTAGTGTTGGAGTTGCAGGAAGTTGTGAGCTTCCAATGGTCTGGGTGCTTGGAAAACCACTGAGCCATGCATGTCTCCAGCACCAAGTACAGTAAAAATAATGCAATTCTTGTTGAATCTGAGGTAGTGTTTGCTGACATCGTGTGATGTGATGGCATGCAGAGCAAAGTGCACTATTCAGAAGTCAGGCTTCAGTGAAATTGAGTGATGCAACACGGGTAAACAGTGCCAGAAACAGTTCGTATTTGTTACCTTTAATTATGAACTTTGCTACTCCCAAAGTTTTTGAGACTGCCATATTCAGTGACATCACCCTGTGTGGGGCCCCCAAACCACAGTCAAAGAAGCTGGGGGCTAAATCACAGGTTTGTCAACACAGCAAAACTTTGAACCAATACTGACAACCATTAGGCTAAAATGGCCAGGCCCACACTTAGTCACCACATCCTAGTGTTTCAGGAAGGGTGTGTCCTTGGACATGATGGGCCATATTCCCTGTAGTAGATGGCATGTTTCTCCTTGAAGAGGATCTGAGCTGCTCACCTCTGTGTCTAAAATGTGGGGGTCCCTGCAGGTTGAGTCATAGTGGGAGGCAAACCACGGGAAGAGATAAGAATGAAAACCTGGTACAGATTGACTTTATCAACCTGGATCAGACTTTGGGGAGTCTAATAACAGGCAGTATAATTTGGAAAAAAGCTTCCTGGTGCAATACAATCCCTATTGCTCAAGGAAACAAAATTACATTTAAACTCAACTCAGGGCACAGTCATTTCTTCCAAGATGGGTTCTATAGATACAGGAGCTGTTATAGCTAAAGGGCCTAAGTCTGGCCTGGTCTTGGTCTTACAGATAACAGATAGGTTTCTTTGGGCTCTTAGCCACCTCTGGTCCTGCTTGCCGGAGCTTGGGGGAGCCTCTGGCTATAAGGGTCATTTAGATTACTAGTCACCTCCAGTACTGGTTGTAAGAGCTTGATATGGCCTGGCCCAGTAGATAATGCATATCACCAGGCTGTTAATCACTTGAATTCTCAGCTTTCTGGATGGAAGAACAGGTTTTTCATCTTTCCCACTGAAAAGACAATCCTCTGTGCTTAACATTCTTGGTTTCTCTGGAGATCTGTGGGCGCAAGGACCTTTGTGCTAGGCTCCCAACACTAAAACACTGTTATTTGAATCTCTAATTTTTCCTTCCTCAAACTGGCATATTTTTCATAGATCTTTCCCTATTGAATTCTACAAGATTTGTTGAGTTCCTGCTGGGATTTTGATTGGACTGGCATAGAACACATTATCATTCATTGTGGGAAGAACTGACAGCTACTTGACAGTGGTTTGGATAATGACCCAAAAGGCTGTGCTTCTGGGAAGGAGCTACAGGCTGTCTAAGGTTAAGAGACTGTTACACATAGGATGAACCAAACAGATATGCACACTGAAGTAAACTTTATATGCATGCTGAGTGAACACTGACCCTGGAGATGAGTGTCTCTATATTATGTATAAGTCTGGCTTTTCACTTATAAATGTGGACCAGGGAAAGCTTTGCAAGTATCCAGAACTAGATTGGGATTGACTTCATCAGCGTAAACTCATGGCTTTAATTATTCTTAAAGACAGATATAGAAACACACACATATGGTACATGTGGACATATGTATTTCAAAGTTTCAATGGCTGAAAGACCTAGAAACAATGAAGACATTGACAGCTTAGGTCTTGACTTCTACAGTCTATCCTTGGGCTTCTTGGGGAAATTGCTTATTCTTGAGCTAAAGCAAGAAATTCAAGAAAATTCCTGGGTAGGACTCAGGATGAGCCAAACGTCATTGAGGGAAGTGTTAATGGGGTCTGTGTTGTATTAGTGTTGATCTCCTGGTCTAGGGGTTTGTGTAATTGTTATAAAACAATGTCTTTGTGAACGTTCACACTGGATATTTAGGGTAATGGGACATTGTTTCTGCGCTTTGTATCTGATTGCTCAAAAGAATTCAAGATTAGGACAATAAAACATATAGATATGTACAAACGGAGGGGGGGAGTGCATGAGACCAAGCTGATGTGGCAAGACACAAACCATCCAGAGTGTCTGAATGACAAAGATACAGGAGTTCTTGTAACGCTGCAGTCATTCGAAATTATTTTAAATAACTAGGGAGATCTGGTGAGATGGCTCAGAGGTTAACACTTGCTATTCTTCCAAAGGACTTAGGTTCAATCTGCAGTACCTACATGGTGGTTCACAACCATCTCTAACTCCAGTCCTAGGGGATCCAACACTCTCTTCTGGCCTCCATGGGCACCTGGCATGCACTTGGCACACAGACATACACACAGGCACAAAACTCAGATGCATAAAAACAAAAAATATTTTTAAAAGGTGACAGAAAGTAGATTAGTTTTTGGTATGAAACGGTGAGTGACTGATAAGGGCTTCTTTTGGGGGTCAACAAAGGGTTCTAAAATTGATGGTGTTAGTATGTAACCTTGTGACTACGCTGAAAACCACTGACATGTATACTTTAAGTGAAATTTTAACATGCTAATATATGTCAATAAACTATAGAAGATTCATTTTCTCTCACATACAACATAAAATAAAGTCATGAAGGTTTTATGCCAGAGGCACCCACACAGACAACTGAGGAGAAAGAAATTAGAAGGCTTTCACCAAGCAAAAGATCTTCTACACGAGCAGTTCCTCAGAAACACCAAGCCCTGAGCGGCATGGCTTCCCTTCTATTTCTCACACTAGGTCTTATTTCTCCTATCAGTACCGCAGGCAAAGGAATGCAATTGTTCAAGCAGCTGCACAATTTGATTAACTGCATTTGAATCCAAATCTGCTACAGCACAGATGAGTTGGACAAATTACTTTTCTGCTGTTACAAAAACTCATTCTCAATTCAACTGTTGTAAAGAGTAAATGATATAGTACATGAAAAAAAGTTTAGAGAGTGTCTGCTACTTTTTGTAAGTCATTAAATTCACCAAAACACCACCACAGTCTCTCATCAAGATGTATTTTCTTTAGAAGTCCCCTGCCTTTTTAATTCTCCTTTTATCTATAGCCATTTCCCTACATGTCATTTCCAATTAATGAGACACAAAGTGTTAGTAGGTCTGATGCTGCAAAACACATCCCATGGAGAGGGAAACAACTTCTCCAAGACTCTCTCTCTATACTCCATTTCTTCCTAGCGTTTGGGGATTACAGTAAGGATGGTGAGAACAGGGGAGTGCTATTTTTGAAGGCCAAGGTGACTGCAGTCACTCCTTCTCATTCTTTCTGACTTGAACAGTGACCCCAAACCACCAGCACCTTTGTTTCCTGTGATCCTAGAGGCTGGGTGAGCACTCAGGAAGCTCTGTCCTCGGACCTGACATCTCATGCTACCCAGGAGGCAGTATATGGTACATGGGTGGCTTTATTTTACCTTCACTCAAACTCCATCTTGAAGAACATTATCATCCTCCTTTTCACTCAAGAAAGTGAGGACCAGAAAGTTCACTTGTCAAGGTCACATAGCCGTAGGAGTGGAGCCAGGATTCCAGTCAAGCTCTGTCTTTGGATCCTACTCTATTAACTGTTGTACTAACTGGGGGACCCAGAATGGGAAAACATTTGCAATCAGGCCCTCTTCCAGCATAGCCCAAAGCAGTAGAGGCCATAAATTGTCTTATTATTAGCACCTGGGAGGCAGAGGCAGCCGACTGAAGCCTAGGCTGCAGAATAGTAAGACCCTGTTCAACTGCTCAACCATACTTGCATCATCTCAACAGAGTTAAATGAGTCCTTGGCTTGCAGAATCTGGTTTCTACATACCAAATCTGGTTTGGAGTACATGTTAGTTAAGGTTCTGTTTCTGGTACTTGATAGGATGAGATTTTTGTCAAGTATTGTGTTAATGTTTCCTGGGGAAGATGTGAACAAATGTCTATATAAGTCTGGGTATGATTCCACCGAAGTTTATTGGGCTTGTTTACAGAGCATGGGTGAGGGATCACACGCAGTAGTGTGGGCAATCCGCAAACAGCTCCATCACTGCTAAGTCCCAACCCACTGAAGATGATGACCCCACGGAAGCTGCATCATGGAGTCCCTCCTGTCAGCTATCCTCCGCTTCCTAGAGATATACTCCAGCACCTCTCAAGATGGAATTCCAGATTGCAGTGGAATCCTACATGAAGACCTTGTGACTTCCCCTGCCCCCCATCCCTCTACTAGGGATGTCAATTGCTCCATGACCATTTCCATAGCCGCGTCTAACATCTTATTGCTCTGTTTATTACTAGCCATGGCTAGCAGGCTGGGTTAATCTCTACTCCAAAATAGCTTCATTTTATGCCAAGAGCCAAAATGTCATACAAGTATGTTTAACTCCTGAGACTGGAATTCCTATATTAGTTACTTTTCTTATTGTTCTGAAAGAAACAACGTGAAAGAGGAAGGGTTTATTGTGGCTCATGGTCCAGAGGATAAAGTTCACTGTGGGGGAAGGCATGACAGTGGAGCAGCTCACAGCTGTGGCAGTAGAAGAGCGAGATGAATGATTATGTCATGTTAGTAGTCAGGAAGTAGAAAGCTCCGGCCTGATCCAGGGCCAGACTATATCCCCTAAGCCCCCCCCCCCCGGGACTAACTTTGCCCTGATAAATCCAACACTCTAAAATCAGCACTACCAGCTGGGGATCAAGAGTTCAAACACATGAGCCTGTGGGGGACATTTCATGCTCAAACCTTATGATTCTGTCCTTAGTCTCGGAGGCATTTTATAAACCAACATGCAGTCAGTCCAACATCAAAAAGTCTTCTATCCTTACAGTTCCAACCCTTAAATGTCCAAGGTCTCTTCTAAAACATAAGACTGTGAGCCCCTGTAAAGTCAAAAAGCATATTACATACATCAGTCAATGGCACAGAGTAAACATTTTGATCTCAAGAAGAGGCAGGAAGGTAGTGTTCTAGTTAGGTTTCTATTGCTGTGATAGACTATACCCAAAAGCAGTTTGGGGAGAAAAGGATTTATTTCAGCTTAAAGGTACAACCCATCAAGAAGTCACGGCAGGAACCTGGAGGTAGACCTGAAGCAGAGGCTATAGAGAACTGCTGACTTGCTTCCCGTGACTATCAAAGCTTGCTTTTAATACCACCCAGGACCATCTGCCTGCCTAGGGGGTGGCACGCCCCCCAAATTGGGCTGTGCCTTCCCACATCAATCATTAACCAAGAAATGCTCTGGAAACTTGCCTGCAGGGAATCAGATGAAGGCATTTACTCAGTATTTCTCTTGCCAGATTGTATCAAGATGACAATAATTTAACCAGCACAGATCGCAAGATGGAAAGACTGGACCAAAGAAGTCCATAAAATCTTGCAGCTTAGTCAGACATGGTGGCACGTGCCTTTAATCCCAGCACCCAGGAGGCAGAGGTAAGTGGATCTGAGTTCGAGGGTAGCCTGGTCTACAGAGCAAGTTCCAGGGTAGCCAGGACTACCAAAAAAAAAAAAAAAAACAAAACACACACACACACACACACAAAAAAAAAACCATCTCAGAAACAAACAAAAAACAAATCACAAAACCAAAACCCTGCAGCTTTATGTCTGGCATCTTCAGTTTGTGGTGGCATCATCTAGGCTCCTAGGAGCTTGGGTAGCCCCACCTCTTGGTCTGCTGCCTGCAGTGTACGTGTGTTTGCTAGTGGGCTGCCTCCACTCAATATGGCCCATTCGCCTCAACAGAGGGCTCATGTTTCTGGCGTCTTCAGTATCACGGAGGCTGCACTACAACTTAGGTTTCACTCTCACAGCTATACACACAGCCCACACTAGAGCTCCATTCGGGAGATCTGACCCTGCTACACATTGCCTGGCCCCAGCAGCTTCCTGGAGACGTGCCGCAAGTCTCCACAACCCTGTTGTTGGACCAAAGAAGACTCTAATTCCCCATTCCCCAAACTCCAAAAGGCAGTCCAAACATCCAGAAATAGGTTCAACTTGAACTATTGGAGGATTTATGGTACTTAAATAAAAGCCAGAGTTCCTCACAAACTTCTGGTTCCCCTCTACCAGAAGTCCTTTCCTTAACCTGGCAGAAGGGACAAATGGCTACCTGTAGTTTCTATTAGCATACCAAAGTATATGCGGCCTCCAGCTCCCACAAGTACCTGTTACACATTTCAAAGTCCACTCTAGTCCTCACTTACTCCCCTGTCCCAAATTCCCTCTAGCTCATGGGCTTCCTACCTCTAAGCGATGCAATTTCCTTATAATTCTGCTATTTTGGCTATGTTCTTGCTCCCTGTCCCCTCTCCTGTCCTGTCCTGTCCTGTCCTCTTCCCTCTCTCCTTTCCCCTCCTCTTCCTCCTCCCTTTCCCCCCTCTTTCTCCTCCTGCTTCTTTCATGGCCATGTTCAGTCTAGTTCTTTCTCTCTCTGGACTCTTCCAGATGTGCCTGGCTGTTCTCTCGCCCATATCTACAAAAACAAAACAAAACAAAAACACCTTCCCTTTAACTATACCATGGAATGCTTGGTCATGTTGTCAATTTATAGACCTGTAACTTTTGTATTCTACATGTCTGCAACATTAACACCGTGTGGACAATGCTAAGTTCTGTGACCCACTCAAGATATAATCTGGCTCCCTTGAAGCATATCTGAGTGGCCTTTGTGTGCTTGGCTGGTTGAATTTGGGAAGAAGTCTTCCTAGATGGTACTATTGGGGCAAGGCATCCTGGAGCCATCAATAGATAGAGAACACCCTTAAGGCACCATTCGTATTGCTCCTGGACAGGCTGGTAGGTTTCTACTTAATTTTACAATTAAAATTTAACAATTACCTCTGCTTTGCAGCCACTCTATTTGTAATATTTGTTTAAAACCTCTTCCTCACCAAAATGCACACTTTCCACATCTTTCTATCTAGAATTCTCACTGTAAACTTGGCTAATGGAAGTGAACAATAACTATGCCACAGACTAATTCGTATGCTACCTTAAATTTTCTTTTATCAAAGAAATTAGTCCATTACTTTAAATCTCAGACGCACTCAAACTTTCAGGATATAGGTAGATTCTTTGCCAGCCTGGAACCCGCATGGTCTCTGGCCCAGTTAGCAAGTGAACCCTTGTTTCCCTCTGAAACCCCAGGAGCACAGAAAGGACTGTGCTTTTCCACTGGCACCGTGAACTTCCCAGCTCCCACCAGAATGGCCTCTTGAGCTCTGTATCCAGTCCTCTAGCTTCTCTAGTGTTCCACTATAAATTATTCCAGTCTTCCTGAAAACCAGCTCTGACGCCTAGGAACCACACGGCTCTTACACCAGTGGCCGCACTACTCGGCTCCAATTGTCCTATGTTGTTTTTCTCATTACTGTGACAAAATATGTGACCACACATCTTAAGGAAAGATTTATTCTGGCTCATGATTTGAGAGAAGAGAGTACATCCCAGCAAGGAAGGCACAGTGGTGGTGTCTCTAGGAAGGCACAGTGGTGGTGTCTCTAGGAAGGCGGAAGTCTGCAGCAGCTGCTGAGTACATGGCACCCACCACAGATCTCAGGGTAGAAGCTGAGCCAGATTATAGCCCTCAAGACATGGCTCAGTCCTGTATCTGCTCACTAGGGTGCATGCCCAAAAGTTTCTACAATGTCCCCAAACAGCGCCACCAGCTGAGGATCAAGTGTTCAAACACACAAGTCTGTGTGGGACATTTCACACTCAAAATAATAGTTCCTATATTGGAAAATGTAGCAAAATAATACATACTTCACATTATTTTTCTGGTGAAGCAAAATAGTCAGTACTAAATAAAACATAATCATCATCATCACCACCACCACCATCATCATTATTACAGTCAGGGTTTTCCTATATTGCCCTGACTGTCCTGGAACTTTCTTTGTAGACCAGGCTGTCCTCAGACTCACAGAGATCCATCTGCCTCTGCCTCCTAAGGGCTAAGATTAAAGGCAGATGCCACCACTGCCTGGCATAAACCATTATTATCACAATCCACCATATTCTCTTTCAAAAAGCACTGTGAGAAGTCAAGTATATGTTGGTTCTCAACTTAAAATAAATGAAATAGAAATATAGAGTTCACAGTGGAGCAGTGTAAACACCATTAAGTTGGGAATGGGAACTTATTCCCTGGCTTTTGCCTGTTCTTCCCACTTACCCCCACCCCAAATCTTCTGCTGTGCTATCTGATTTGTCTGGACTTCCAACAGAAATGAAAGAATGCTTGTTTCAATGTAGGATTAATCTCTGTAGGCCCTAGAATTGTCTGAATATATGTTTGAGATTCTAAGACAGCAGTTCTTCCTCCTCCTCCTCCTCCTCCTCCTCCTCCTCTTCTTCTTCTTCTTATTCTTCTTCTTTGGATTTTTGAGACAGGGTTTCTCTGTAGTTATTGGTGCCTGTCCTGAAACTAGCTCTTGTAGACCAGGCTGGCCTCGAACTAGATCTGCCTGCCTCTGCCTCCCAAGTGCTGGGATTAAAGGCGTATGCCACCACTGCCCGGCTTTTCGTTTTTGGTTTTTCTTTTTTTTCTAAGACAGCAGTTCTTAACTTGTGGGTCCTGGCCCCTTTGGTAAACTTTTATCTCCAAAAATATTTAATTATGATTCATAAACAGTAGCAAAATTAGTTATGAAGTAGCAATGGAAATATTTTTTATATATTCTTTTTAAAGCATTTTTATTTATTTATTTTTATTTTATGTGCACATTAGTCTGTGTGAAGATGTCAGATCCTCTGGAACTGGGATTATAGAAATTTGTGAGCTGCCATGAGGGTGTTGGGAATTGAACCTGGGTCCTCTGGAAGAGCAGCCAGTACTCTTAACCACTGAGCCATCTCTCCAGCCCCCAAAGAAATAATTTTATGGCTGGTGGTCACCACAGCATGAGGAACTGTATTAAAGGGTCGCAGTATTGGGAAGGTTCAGAACCTGCTGCTCTGAGAGATTATGTTGAGAAATTATTACCCTTAATTTATTTGTTTTAAAACATAGGTGGTGGTTTGAAAAACGACATTATTAACTAGATTTAGAATTACACATTGTTCACATATTAAAAACAACAAAAAGCCTTTATGAAACATTTCCTCCAACCACCACAGAAAGTTGCTTAAAAATCCCCAAGATTAAAACCCACCATCCAGTGGTGAGGAAGGGAGTGTCCTGCTAGCGATAGGGGACCGCGTGGTTACTCAAGGCAAGTTCTCATTTCACGTTCATCTTCTCCCCCTCCTAACTCAGGGCAGTATTAACCCTAGAGAAACTTGAGGAATTCTGAAGAGCTTGATTATTTGACAGCAGTCTTTGTTTTGAGACAGGGTCTCATTATGCTATCCAGGCTGGCCTGGCATTTGCTCTCCTTTTGCCTGTCAACCTTCTAAAATGCTGGTTTTACCAGGTATGCACCACCAAGCATGGCTGGTGGTATAGTCTTACAGCAATCAGTGTAGGCTTTTGAGAACTGTGGAAATCTAATTGGTATTAAGATGGGGTGGAGGAACAAAGGAGTCTCACTCCTACTCAAGAGACCCACCCAAATAGTTCTCGGGGGCAGTCACACCACCTCCCATGTCACAAAGTGCCCTTCCTGTTCACACACTCAGAATCTTTGAGTCGGATCACCTGAGGCCAAGTGATGATTTCATTTTACCTCCAATGATTATCTAAATTTAACATTTAGAAGGAATGCATTGTCCTTAAACCCTAAGGGTGGGAAAGAGGTCAGGGTCTTAGGGAACTAGCCATATTAGTATAGAGTTATTTCCGGTTTTTCTTTTCCTATTTCCTCCTTCATATAAATCAAGTAATTAATAGTGTTATGTTTAAACGGAACATGTAACTCCCTGTACAAGGTGGTTTAATTTTCCCAGAAGGCACCTGGAAAACCTAATAGAAATGTTTGAGTCCTTTCCTGAACTATGGATCCGGGAGTATTTTCTAACATAGTCTTAAACTGTCGTTTGAAATCTATTTTCTATTAGCACAATTTTTCTCAACCCTCTGAAGATTTTTCAGCTAAGATCAATCTTACTAGTAGAGACCCCGTAGGCTCTTTGACTTACAATGCTTTTTTTTTTCTTCCTAAATTGGGTTTACGAACATTGGCGAATTATCCCGATAACTTTAAACCAAATTACACCCTTAACCTTTGAAAACCTAGGGGGTTCAGTGCCTCCAGGGGCATCCGGGCATTTATTCCTATTTCTGCTCCTCCACAGCGCTCCCGGGAGGGGCGGTTTCGACCGAGAAGTTGAGAGGAGCAGTGGTGCGGAACTTGCAACAGTTGGTGTCGGGCGATAGTCAGGCTGGGAGTGATAGATGGGACTAGTTTAAAAACCAAAAGCTCCGGGGAGGGCTGGGGCAGCCGTGGCCTCGCTGGAGAGCGAGGGAGGCGCGGGCACCGGGCGCCGGCGTGGGAAGGCGCCGTTCCGGGGCTGCCGGGCAGTGGGACTCTGAGCCAGTGCGCGGGGACGCCGGCCGGCCGGGAGGTGGAGCGGGCCACCCGGGGCCACGGGGAGGTGAGGGCGGCCTTGCCCCCGCGCCGCCCCCGGCGGAAGGCGCGACGCCCAGGCCACGGGTGCGTGCGCGGCCCCGGGCGACGCGGCTGGGCGTGCGCGGGGCCGCGGCGGAGGCAGGGCCGGGCGGGCGGCAGAAGATGGCGAGGGTGTGTAGGCGGCAGCAATGCTCCGTTGAGAGACGCGGCTTTCGGCAAGAACTGGACTCGTGGCGCCACAAGCTCATCCACCGCGTAGGTGAGGCTCTCCACCGGTGCCCGAGCCGCCCGGTCGGCGGCCGCCCGTGCGTGGGAGGGAACAGGGCAGCGGCCGCCGCGCTCCGGCCCCGCGCGCCCTCCCGGGCTCGGCCCCCTCCCCCACCCCCCGGAGCGCGAGCGCGCGGCCGCGGCGCCCCTCCCCTCGGCTCGTGGGGCGGGCTCGGCCGCGCGGCTTCTCCTCAGTCGCGGGCGCATTGTGGACGCCGCGCCCGCCGCCGCCGCCCGGCGCGAGGTCGCCCCCACCTGCCCTCGTCCCGCGCCCCTCCCCCACGCCGGCGGCGCGCCCCCGTGCCCGCGGGCACGCGCGGCGGCGCTCGGGCGTGTGCGAGGCGTGAGGTGGAGATGGGGGCGGAGGGAGCCGGAGCTGTCACAGGCCCCGCGTCCGCCTGAGCGAGCCAAGTGGGGTGTCATGGCCGCGGGGGGCAGCGGCTGCACTTCCTCTGCTGGCAGCGGCGGCCGGGGAGTTAGTCCTCGACGCACGGGTCGGTGTGTGCGGATTTGTGTTTGACGTGCGCGCGGCGGGGAGGCGGGGGTGGGAGCCGGGCGGGGGTCGCCCTCGTCCCCTCCGCGGCGGCCGGCGGCCGGCGCGCTTCCCCGGGGGCAGGGAGCGTGGACGGGGGCGCCCGGGAAGGGCCGGGCGGCGGGGCTGCACCTCTCACACTGTGTTTTGTCTGTTTTTCTCTCCCAAGGTCCCGTTTCCTTCAGTGCGGCGGCCGGCGGGACCATAAGGGCTTAACTCATATATTTAACCCCCCTCCAAAAAGTAAGTGGCCCGTGTGGTGTCTGCTCCACCCGCCGCCCCCTAGCCCCTGTCCGTTCTTGTGTTTGACTCGAATGTCCCCAGCATTGTTATTTCCCCGTCTCTGCTTCGGTGCTGCTGCTGTGTGGGGAAATGCCCTCTCGTCGTCCTCTGTCCCCCACGCCCAGTCCTCGGGGAGGCCCGGAATTCCAGCCCCCCGTCTCGGTGGGGCACGTTCTTGGGAATCAGATCTTCCTCAGCAGAACCTGGGAGATTCTGTCCGTCTGCTTGGGCCCCAGGTCCCCTCCTTCCCGACGGGGTTTCGTTGGAAGGAATTATGCAAATCCTGCTTTCTGGTGTCCATTCAGCGGCAATTTCATGCGGTGAGAAGTTCTCTTTGTTGTGCGAGGGGGAGAACAGACACTGATTTAATAGACATATCTGTTGGGGGGAAGGGTGGAGGGGGTGTGGAGAAGCTCAATTTGGAAGAATTACAGCACTTGGTTAGCTCAGTCTTTGTGTTTGAGCCTTCTGGCTTGACAGGAGGGTCTGCCCTTTACAATGTCCCACAAGGGATGTTTTCTATAGTAGATGAAAAAGCAAAACTAAAACTTTAAACAAGTGAAAAATAAGGTAACCTTTACTTAGAGAAAATAAGCACTGCCGTTTTTGCGGTATTTCATTATGAAAATGTAATGTGAATTTATTAAGGACTTAGACTATAACATCAAATGTAATTAGTAGGCAACAATGTGGTAAGGTAGCTGATACGACTTAGATTGTCCAAAGGCTAAAAGTGTATTTTAAAAAACGTAGACTTGGGTAAATAATAAAGATCTGAGCAGTTTTTTGGGAAAGAGTGATTTACCTTGTGAATACAGGTTAAAATTTCCCTCTTGCCAATCCAAGCCCTGCTCTGCCCTGCAGGAAACAGGCTTTTTGGCTCCAGCTATCATTTGCTCTGTTCTGCTTCTGCTTGTTTTATTTTTCACGTCACATATTTGCTACAGTGTGATATGGGCTTAAGCACTTAGGAATTATGTTATTTGTCATGGTCATTTAAAAATGTACATGACAGGTTTTGAAAAACATCAAATTGAGGCATTTTTGGAATTCTTGGTTAATATAAAAGATTATTTAGAAGGATTTCTAGTTTTTGTAATGTTAGTTTGACTCAGTGATTGATTGTGTTCTGGAGGGCTTTTTAGTGTTTAAAAGGCTATGGAATTGAGAAATGCAATCCTGTAAATTTCTTGTGTTGATAGAGCTTTTGTTTAAATCATTTCAATGAGTTATTCTGTGCTGTTTGATTTAAAACCCTTGTTCCGATTAGCTCCCCCTTCTTATCAGTCATTGTATTAGTGTTTGATAACAGCTTCTGGACAAAATGTTGTTTTTTGTGGCTAATAAAAATCCTTCTGTAGACTCCTCAGTTGAGTATTGAAATCAGATCAATTCTTTGGAGAATGTTTAAGTTGGTGATCAGTTTTCTGAGAGCGTACTTGGGAATCCAGATCGCCACTTTTTAGGTGATGTTCAGGAGCCCAGCGGCCATGGTACAGATGGAAATACTAATAGTTGTCAATAGTTGCTCAGCAAAAGTCAGCTGGGCATCATATTTTCTCTTTTGTTACATGTAATTTTGTTCTCTAAGGGGAGTGTTTTAAGTGTTGTTAGGAGATTTTTATTTTAAAGGCCAGGCAGCGACCTATATATAGTTCAAAGAAGCTGTGCTGTTTACTACCCAGTACAATAATTCTTCTTATTTTAGTAGGATTGGTTCTGCACAGTTAATCTTAATTTCTATCTTAATCAGATATAAATCTGATTCTCTTGGTCGATTGTTAGTATTTTAGGGGTGTTTGTTTTTTAAGTGAAACTTAATTTATTGCAATCTTTGGGTTAAAAATGAAGTTTCAGTCATTTCTAGAATTTAATTTTCCTTTTTATTGTTTTTGTCAAGGAGGGAGTAAGATGTCAATGGTATCTGGAAGACAAGTGTCACCAAGTCAGTGATACGTTTAGTTGAATCAGTTCATACAGATTGAGTATCTATCTCTTCAAAGTGCTTGAGGTCAGAAGTGTTTGAAATTTCTGTTTTTCAGATTTTAGAATGTTTGCAAGGATTTTACTGACTATATCCCTAATCTGAAAACTTGAAATCCCAGCTACTCCAAAACCCAAACCTATTTGAACACTTTGGATTGAAACAGAACCTGTACTGGGTTCAGGCAGTTATTTCAGTCCTGGGTGTTTGTTTACTTTGGCTACTTTGGCGGCTGTTGAGGGGGTCCATCCAGGTTCCAGGCCCATCTGATTTCCTTAACCTTACTGTATTCTTAAGCTCTCCTTGGTATAGGAAGAGTTACGATTTTAGCTAGTTCTAGTTTGGCTGAAAAAGGACAGAATAAACCTTTGACTTCTGGAAAGGTATTTCAGGTAACTGATTTTGTCAAATGTGTTTATAGGTACAATTCTAAAAGTATGTGATAATGCCAGTGTTTAACCTTAATGAGTTGCAATTTTCTAATAATAGGAATTGATTTGGCTCACACCTTTAATCCCAACACTCGGGAGGCAGAGATAAAGTGGATCTCTGTGAATTTGAGGTCAGCTTAGTCTACAGAACAAGCTCCAGGACAGCCAGAGCTACACAGAGAATCCCTGTCTTGAAAAAAACCAACCAAACAAAAGAATTGATTATTGCATTTTTCTTATGGGGGGGGCACTTCTGAGTGAGTACCTATCCAGTCCCTTAGTGCTGTTACTAGAAATGGGAGGTACAGCTAAGTGATTAATTCACTTAAATATTTATTAACCATACTGCCTTTATAAAAAAAAATTGTAGACGATGATTGAGGTGACTGCTCTAAATTTCAGGAGTTATTAGTGTTTTGTTTGTTTTGTTTGGGGGCTTTATTGTTTTAATTTAAATTAGCTTACAAAAATTGGGTCTTATTAGAACTTTTAGTTCTTACAGAAAACAGAAAGTATATACAACTTATTGTACATGTCAAAATGTGTAGTATGGATAAGTGGTGTGTGGGGTTCTAGAAGCGAGAGAAATCTCTTGGCAGGAGGGCTTTATGGAGGTGGCATTCTTAGCTTCAGTTTGATGTATGTGGAAATGGTATTTATTCCCGAGAAACATGAACAAAATGGAAAAGAACAAGTTGTCAATTTAAGCTGCAATCCATGCTTAATGGAAGAGGACATATGTTTGTGAAGGAATTTTTAAATGTTAAGTGGAATTTAGCTGGCTGTGCTGGTGCATGCCTTTAATCTCAGCACCTGGGAGGTAGACAAGTTGATATCTCAGATTGAGGCCAGTCTGTCTGGTCTACATAGTGAGACCCTGTCTTATCTTGTTTTGTTTTGAGACAGGGTCTCACTATGTAAGTCTGTCTGGCCTGGAACTAACTTTGTCTTATGCTGTAGACCAAGCTGGCCTCAAACTCATAGAGATCCACCTGCCTCTGAATCACAGGTGCTGGGATCAAAGGTGTGACTGGCCACACCCAGCCCCCAAACTCTTATTTTTGTTCTGAGACAGGTTCTCATGTGACCTAGGCTGGTTTCAAACTTTATAGCCAAGGCTAACCTTAAATTTCCGATTCTCGTGCTTCCATTTCCAAGTGCTGTGATTGCAGTTGTGTGCCATCACACCTGACTTGTTTACTTTCAAGTTAAATACTTAACATCATTCCTTTACATACTACCTTTTAATTTGTCAGCAAGTGTAGCCCTCCCCCCTTTTTAAAACTGTTCTATATACTTTCACATTGCTTTAGTCATAATTCCATTGTAAACTGTTAGCTATTTTTGTTTTGTTGACTGTTTCTTGTGTACAGGAAGGTATCCCAAGTCCCACTCTAAAATTTAAGCTAAAATAGAATTCATATATATATATATATATATATATATATATATATATTTTTTTTTTTTTTTTGAGACAAGGATCTTCCATAGTCCAGGCTGGTCCCAAACTTACTCTGTAGCTAAGACTGGCTTCCAAGTCCTAATCTTCCTGCCTCGATCTCTAGAGATCTAGATTTACTGGTGTATATTACCTTGCCTGGCAAAATTCACCTGTTTGAAATATGCAGTTTCTGCTTTCTAATTCACAAAGTTGTGCACATGTCACTACTAATTTCAAAACATTTTCATTTCAGTAAAAGAAACCCCTTTGCTCATAGGCAGTCATCCCAGCTCTTCTTTGACTTAACTCTTGGCAATTTCTAATCTGCTTTTTGTTCCTGTGGGTTTGTCTAGTTACATGTTTCTTACAGATGAAATCATGTACTCTGTGGCCTTTTTTATCTGACTTTTGTCATATAGCATAATATTTGTAAGTTTCATTCAGGTTGTAACATGTAACATTTTCATTCATTTGCATCCACTGTTGTATTCTTTTTATAGCTAAACAATAAATATTACATTGTATGGACAGTCCAAATTTGTGTGTACATGCATCAATTGGTGGACATTTAGCATGTTTCATTTCTATTTCAGTAATGATACTATGAGAATTTGTGTACAAGTTTGTGTGTGGATATATATACATAGAATGGAATTGATGGCTCAGGTGATTATGTTTTAACTTTTTGAGTTTACTATTTTTTAAAGTTTTGGGGGACATTTTACATTACTACCATTGTTTAAATGTTCCAATATTTTTCGAAATGCACAGCAACATTTTTTTATTGTCTGTTTTTGCTCAATTCATCTTTTTCTCTTTGACTTTTTAAAATTATGGCTGTATTAGTGAGTATGAATTAGTATGCCATTAAGTTTATTTGCTTTGAGTTCATGGCATTAGGCATCCTTTATTGTGTTTATTGGCCATTTGTCTGTCTTTGGGAAAATTTGCAGTTAGGTTGTAAGAGTTCTTTATTCTGAATACTAGGCCCATGTCAGTATATATGTCTTAGAAGTAATTTTTTCCCTCAGAATTATAGGTTAGCATGTAAATAGATGTACTGTAGTGAAAGCTGAACTGAGCATTTCTTCTTCTTTTTTTTTTTTTTTTCTAAGACAGGGTTTCTCTGTGGCTTTGGAGCCTGTCCTGGAACTAGCTCTTGTGGACTAGGCTGGTCTCGAACTTACAGAGATCCGCCTGCCTCTGCCTCCTGAGTGCTGGGATTAAAGGTGTGCACCACCACTGCCCGGCTAAACTGAGCATTTCTTGTGAGAGGAATAATGGGTAGAAACAATGGATAAGCAGAGATGGAAGTTTTCAATTAAGAATTGCTTAAAATTTTTTTCCTATATGAATCAATAAAGTGATTAGTTATTTTAAGGCGTCCAAATCTTTTGAATTTCTGATTTTTAAAAATGATCTATTTTTATTTTATGTGCATTGGTGCTTTGTTTGCATATTTGTCTATGTGAGGTGTCAGATCCCCTAGAACCTGAGTTTCAGACAGTTGAGCTGCCACCTGGGTGCTGGGAATGAATCCCGGTCCTCTGGAAGAGCAGCCAGTGCTCTTCATCGCTGAGCCATCTCTCCAGACCTAAATTCCTGCTTTTTAAAGGCGTCAAAACACCACAGATAATATTGTATCACAAATTCTAATTGATATTAATAATAAAAACCCAGAGTCAGATATAGGGTTAATGCTGACGATCAGAGAAGCAGAGTGGCCCGTCACTAGAGAGTTATTAACCTCTTCCAGTGCTCAGACCAAAGGGTCAATTCTGTTTCCATGAATCCTCTGACTCTTGTCTCTGCAAAACCTCAGACTGAATCCCCAGACTGCATCCTCAGACTGTATCTGAGTTCCTCTCTACTCCTGACTTACATTCTTCTTGCCGCCCAGCCATATCATTCCTGTTTCTGCCTCCTAAGTATTGGGATTAAAGGTGTGAGCCACTTGGCTCTGCTTCTCTTTGAGACTGGGTCAATCTAGTGTAGCCCAGGGTGGCCTTGAACTCAGAGATCCCTCTGCCTCTGCTTCCTGTGTGCTGGGATTAAAGGTGTTGCCACCATTGCCTGGCCTCTGTGGCTAACTAATGACTAGCTTTGCACTCTGATCTTCAGGAAAGCTTTGTTTGTTAGATTACAAACAAAGTAATCACTGCATAATATGGTATGCCTCTTTACTCAAACTTTTTTCCCTTAGTTTTGGATAGTAAAGTGCTCTGTCATAGAATTTTGTCTATGTTTGATTTGGCCTGGACCCCAAATCAAACATAGAGATCCAACTTCTGCCTTTCCTAATATAAGGATTAAAGATTTCTGCTACTATGCCTGGCTTCTGCTTTAAAATTTTAAGATTATATTCTTATTTTCATTTTACAAAACTAGAAACCTGACAAGCTAAATAGTTTATGGGAAATTATGATTATTTTGTTGTAACTCTTAGTTTCTCTGTTTTTTAAAAAAAAGGTTTCTTTACTTCTATCATATGGGTATAAGTGTTTTACCTGCCTGTATATCTGAATCCTGTGTGTACAGTGCCCACAGGAGGTAGGAGAGGACACTATGTTGGTACTTGAAATGGAACACTTGGGAAGAGCAGTGAGCACTCTGACTACGGAGCCCTCTTGTCAGCTTCCAGTTTGCTGATGTTTTAGGTAGGTAGGTTTGATGTGCTACAAAGTCCCAGGGGAAATGATGTTCTGGTTTCATTTTTTATGAGACAGGGTCTTGCTGTGTAACACAGTAGTTTTTGAGCTAGCAGTCTTCCTGTCTTACCCTCTGGAGCTCTTAGATTGCAGTAGGGACCCCTCAGCCCCCATGTCCAGCTTATAGGGAGGCCTTAAAGATGAAATTGAGCATTGGATGAGGTATGCAACAAAATCCAGATCCTTTGCTTAATGGATTATGAGGAGCAAGTTAGGAAAGCTAGATAGTACTGATGGACAGCTTCTAATGATTTTTGTCTTGTTTTTATTTCCTTTGTTTCACATTCCATCTATTTTGTTGGAGAGAATTACTTGAGTGGCTCAATCTTTTTTTCTGAAACAGAAGCCAGTGAAATTATAGACATAAAACTAGTATTTGAAGTGCTTCTTATGAACTTGTGAATAAAATCATTGTAAAATTCTTAAAAGTTAGAGTAACAGAAGTACTCAGTTTTGTGTAATGTGTATTTTTAATCGTAGGAGATGTGTCAAAAGGGATTGTTAAAAAAAATGGATGTAACCAGTGGTGTTTAGACTGACATTTTAAATTTTGGTGCCGGGAGACTAGAATTTCATGTTAAAGAGAAAAATTTACAGTTTTACCTTGTAATTGTACTGAAACTATCACAGAATAACTGCAGCGTAGCAGCAAAGCAGCCTATCTTACAGCTTCTGAACCATACACAAATAACAGAAACTGACGATGTAAACTAGGTTGTCTCAGATTTTTGATAAGTAGAATTAAGCAGGTAAACATATTAACTGCTTAAAATTTAACATAGAAATGAAAAAGTGTCAGAAAACCCATTGTTACCACCATTCTCTCTCTACAGAAACAAATTTTTCTTTTTTCTTGTGTTTTGCTTTTTTGAGATAGTGTCTTACTATGTTGTCCATGCTGACCTTGAATTCAGAGAAATTTACTTGTCTCCCAAGTGCCAGGGTAAAGATGTGTGCTAGTGCCTTGGCATTTTATATTTTTTGCAAAACTTACATCTATTTCATTGTTTTTATTTAGAAATGTTAGGAGGTAAAGGTAAATACTAAAAAAATAATTTGTTAGCTACTGGGAAGATGGTTCAGTGGTGTGGTTAATAGCACTTGTTGCTCTTCTAGAGGGGTTTGCACTTGGTTCCCAGCACCCACATGTGGTTCACAACCATTTGTAACTCTAGTTCCAGGGGATCTGATGTCCTCTTCTGACTTGCAAAGTCACCAGGTCATAAGGTAAAACACTGTTATATGCATAAAAGTAAACAAATCTCTTTTTCTCAAATGGTTTGTTATGAGGCTGGAGAGAGAACTCAGGGATTAAGAGCTCTCTCTAGCTGGCTAGTCATGGTGGTGCATGTCTTTAGTCCCAGCACTCTGGAGGCAGAGACAGGCAGGTCTTTGTGATTTGGAGGCCTGGTCTGCATATTGAGCTCCAGGCTAGCTAGGGCTGCATAGTGAGATCCTGCCTCAAAAAACAGAAACAAAACAACTAATTAACCAAATAAATAAGCAAACAAACAAGTAAACATAGAGCACTGGCTCTGTTACAGAGGACCCTGTCTTAAGCAAACAAAAAGTCACACCAAATAGAGCACTGGCTGCTTTTACAGAGGACCCAGGTTCAATTCCCAGCATTCACATGCAGCTCACAATTGTCTCTAACTCCAGTTCCAGTTGATTTCATGGTCTTTTCTACATATTCAGATCCTACATGCATGTGGGGCATATAAGCTCACACAAAACCCCCAAAAAATTAATTAAAAAAAAGAAAACCATTTTAAAAATTGGTTAGTTAGAAAACATTTAGTAATATATCTTACTGTAGAATCAACTTTAACTTAGTTTAGCATATATACTTGCCTTGTATCGATTTGGTTTTTAGAATACTTTTCCTTTTGATTTTTGGAATAGCATATGTAGCATATGTAGCTATGTAGCATAGGCTGGCCTTATAGTTTAATGTTAGAATTATCTGAAATTAATCTAGTATCTCAGATGTAAGTAAAACAGAACCAAACTCTTCTTGAAGCATTTTTTTTAGTTAGCTTCTCCTGCTTACTCTCCCCACCTGGAAGTCCCACCTATACCTCCTCCTTCACTATTGCTGTTCAGATTTTTATTACACCAATCAGATGCCTTAGGCAGGCAAGGTAAAGCAGCAACACATCTTTACATAATTAAACAAATGCAACACATCTTTATATGATTAAACAAATGCAATCCATCCTTGCATAGTTAAAAAATACTCTGCAGCACTTATAGGCCCCACCCATTTTATGTGGGTCTTATGCAGATGATCACATATGCTTATGAGAAGTTCAAGAGCACAATGGCTGTTTTATGCCTTGAGCACAGTTCCACAACACTGGGCCTCTTCTGTTGGGTGATGTTCTCTGAACCTGGGAAGGGGTGCTAAAGATATCTCATTTAGGCTTGAGCATTCAACAGCTGCTACTCTGGGCACCTCAGCCAGTTGTGAGTCTCTTCAGGAACCATCGATGACCTACTGCAAAAAGCAGCTTTTCAGGCCAGAGCTGACAGAAACACTAATTTATGGGCGTAAACATAAATAGTTAGAGGGTAATTTGATGGGCACAATATGTCCATTTAGCAAGACAGCAATAGTGGCTTTCCTATTAGATCTTATGGCCTCCCCAGCCTTCGGTTTTGGCCAGGTTTACAGTACCAGACATGAATTTCCTTCTGTGGAGTGGGTCTCAAATGTTATCAGAAAGCAGTTGGTTACCTCTATAGCAGACTTGGCGATATTGCACTAGTGGACACTTCTTGCCTGATTAGTCTTTAGTGTAGCATTCAGGGTCCACAGCTGAGTATATTATTTTTATATGTATGAGTGTTTTACCTTTATGCATGTATGTGTACCATTGTGTGTTCCTGATGCCCGTGGAAGTCAGAAGAGGGCATCAGAGTACCATGAACTGGAGTTTACAGAAAGTTTTGAGCCACTGTATAGGTCTGGGAACCAAACCCGGGTCCTCTGTAAGAGCAGCATGTGCTCCTAACCATTGAGCCAGCTCTCCAGTTCAATAATGGACATTCATGTTTCATTCCCACTGAATTATTTTGAAGCAAGTCTTAGACACCATATTTGATATTGTATTTCTCTCTCTCTCTCTCCCCCCCATGTGTGTGTGTGTGTCTATCTCTCTGTGTAAAAAAATACAATTTTTTTTAAAGTCTGTTGTAAGATACCATCATCTTATCTGCCTTCCCCTATTGATTGGTTCATAACTAGTTTAAAAAAAATGGAGATAGGGTTTTTTGTAGTACAAGTTGATCTCATATTCTCTGTGTAGGCTGGTTGAACTTATTATCTTTCTGCGTCTACTTCTCAAGTGCCGGGGGTTGCATGGTTATACATCTTGTGAGGCTGGTGGATAAACTTAAATGTATGATGCCAGGAATAGTATTTACCTGTAACCCCAGCACTCCAGAGATGGAGGCAGAAAGATTGAGAGCTCTAGGCCAGCCTGGTCTACACGGCAGGGTCCTATCTCAAAAAGCCAGAGAAGGAAAAAGATGGATAATCTTAAATTCGCTAGGGCTGGGATTGGAATTTACATTTCTGTGCTCTTTGTTTCTCTTTATTGATTACATATCTGTTTTTGTTACTTGAATAATTCTGGTTCCTCTTTCCATAATATTGCTGTAACCTGTATAGGATTACTTTTTTTATTCTGAAATAGAATACTGCTTCTCTTTAGTAGTTGGAATCCTATTTGTCTTCCTTTCTCTTGATTAAATTTTTTTTGAAATGATACCCAGAGTTAACAGGCTTCTGAGCTGACTGTTTCCATTGGCTTAACTTTCTTTCATAGGTTGCCATCAAACAAGATTTGAGCCTAAGAGAAAGAAAGCAAAAGAGGTCCAGGTGGTACTTGCTTTGTTTGGCAAGTGTGTGGACCAGTTGAGTTGACAGCACTATGGTCTCCAACAAAGGTACTAGAGTAACTGTGGCGGTACCTCACCTTTTCATACCCTTCCCAGACACTTGAAGGTGACAGGGGTAAGGTTGGAGGAGCAACCAGGGTAAAACCGACTGAGGACCTTCCTGAGAAGGGAAAGGAGAGATTTGGCAACCTTATTTTTTAGGCAGGGTCTTGATGTAAAGGGTATATGAGAGGGCTTGGGGGAAGGAAGGGGAAGGGAGAAGTGTTGTAATTAAATTATAATCTTAAAAAAGACAGATTTCACTCTCTAGCCTTGGCTGGCCTGGAACTCACGTAGGCCAGATGGGCCAGAGGTCCATCTGCCTCTGCCTCCCAAGTTCTGTAACTAAAGGCATGTGTCCTGAAAGATGTGGCAAATGTTTGAAAATATTACCCTGTTCTAATAATAGGACATGGATCTTGATACAGTACTGCTTCTTAGCAGGCATGGTATCGATCATGTGATGAAGGTAATAGGGAGAAATTTTCATCACAAAATAATGGGAAGTACCTTGTTTTCATTTCAAATAAAAAATGAGAGGAATGCAAATGTTTGCACTGCTTTGTGTTGAAATGTGGCTTTCTGTGCATGATTAATTACGTAAATATCAATCTCACGTTTTTAGTTACTCATATTTTCATTGAGTTACTAAGTAATCTGACAGTTTAACTTGTTTAAATGGGCTTGTCTGACACAATAAAATGATTCTTCAGTTGTAGGTAGACTTTTTCTTTTCTTTTTTATTGATATTTATTGAGCTCTACATTTTTCTCTGCTCTCCTCCCTGCCTCTCCCCTCCTCCCTTCAATCCTTCCCCAAAGTCCCCATACTCAGGAGATCTTGTCTTTTTCTTCTTTCTACTTTCCATGTAGGTTATGTCTTTGTAAGTCTCTCTTAGTGTCCGCATTGTTGTCTAAGATCTCTGGGATTGTGGTTTGTAGGCTGGCTTTCTTTGCTTTATGTTTAAAAACCACCTATGAGTGAGTACATGTGATAATTGTCTTTCTGTGTCTGGGTTACCTCACTCAAAATAATGTTTTCTAGCTCCATCCGTTTTCCTGCAAAATTCAAGCTGTCATTTTTTTCTGCTGTGTAAATGTACCACATTTTCTTTATCCATTCTTTGGTCAAGGGGCATTTAGGTTGTTTCCAGGTTCTGGCTATGACAAACAAAGCTGCTATGAACATAGCTGAGCACATGTCCTTGTGGCACGATTGAGCATCCTTTGGATATATACCCAAAAGTGGTATTACTGGGTCTTGAGGAAGGTTGTTTCCTAATTTTCTGAGAAATCACCACACTGACATCCATAGGGGTTGTACCAGCTTGCATTCCCACCAGCAATGCAGAAGTGTTCCCTTTTCCCCACAACCTCTCCAGCATAAGTTG